>PVKE010047523.1:0-11896 GCA_004027555.1 Craseonycteris thonglongyai | reverse complement strand
ACACTACAGTTCACATTATGCCTGTATTAGTTTCCTATTGCTGCCAGGACAACTTATCACACATATAATGGTTTGATTGCAACACCAATTTATTATCTTACATTTCTATAGTTTGCTGGTCTGAAATGGACATTCGTGAGTTAAATCAGAGTTTCTGCAGGACTGCACACCTTTTGAGGCTCTGGGGAAGAATCCATGTCCTTGACTTTCTCAATCTTGAAGGCCACTGGTATGTCTTGGCTAGTGGCTCCTTCCTCCATCTTCCAAGCCAACAATCTTATCTTCCTGCCTTGCTCCTATAGTCACATTTCCTCCTCTGTCTCACACTTTTAAGGAGCCTGTGGTTACACTGGGTCCCCACCCAGATATTTGGAATAGTATTCCCATTTTAAAGTCAGCTGAATAGCAATATAATTTCCCTATTTCATGACCCTCCCCCATAGCCAACTCTTTGGATATTTAAATCCCTTATATAAAATGGTGTAGTATTTGCATATAACCTCCCATTTACTTAAATCATCTCTAGATCACTTATAATACCTCATATAATATAGATACTGTGTAAATAGTTATTACACTGCATTGTTTAGGGAATAATAACCAGAAAAAAAGTCTGTACCTGTTTAGCACACACACAACCATCATAGAGCTTAACTACATAGTACATGTCAGTAACAACATAACATCTTTTTTCTGAATATTTTTGATCCACAGTTGGTTGAATTCACAGATATGGAACTCACAGATATAGAGGATCAACTGTATCCAAGTTCCATGGATTAGGATGTACTTTTAGAGAAAACCATTATTCTATCTAGCACAGCATTTAATGCTTAAGACCACCCATGACGTTCGTCTGTGCACAGCCTGTGCAGGACTTCATGTGGACACCAAAGTTTGGGCACCACCTTGGGTAACAATAGCAAGTGTAATGCAGGTGAATAACCAGTGAAAGCTGAAGTTTCAGAAACCTCTGTGACATTTCTTCAAGGGGACAATGTGAAAGAAAGGCTCCTACCTACAAGATTACTTTCATTCTGATTTAACTTGAAGCCTTGCGTATATTCTATAGTAGTCAAAGAAGTGTAGTAACAGCTAAACATAAGCCATCATATAAGTTAAACACTTCTCTTGTACAAGTAAAGTGACTTAGACTGCTGAAGGACGCAGAAGGGAGGCAGTGGCTTAAGTGAGTCCTAGGAGGTTCCTCTCACAAGCAGGTAACCAGCAACTTGGATTTGCTGGATGGACAAGAAAAAGTAAGGGCATTCCAGGTGCAGAGGCAGCCTGTGCAAAGGCACTGGTGTGGGGAAGGCCTGGTGTGTGGGGGGGTATAGCACATAGAGGAGAAATGTGCAAGAAGAGAATGGAGGGGGTCCCAGCAGGAGAGTTTGGCCAGCCTGAATTTCAGGCCTTGGGCACCACCAGGTCTCCAGACTCTAAGAGGAGGAGTAGCTGATAGGTCTGGGACTTAGAGAGATGCCAAACAACACATGGTGGAAGGGGAGGACAGGAAGTCCTGGGCAGAGTCTTTCCTATGCCCCTTTCACATAGCCTCTCAGGCCAGTTTTAAGGTGGGAATGATATACTCCAGATGGAAAAAGCAGTCAGGGGAAAGGCTTTGGTGACACTGGGTTCGGGTTTCATCTTGGCCCAGATTACTGAGTGACCTTGGAGAGAACACTGGCTCTCTCTGAGTTACAGCTGGGGCTTCTGTTAAAGGGGCAGATAGACCAAAGCCATTGTTCTCCCCATCCCACATTCCTGACATCTCACCAAATGAGAGGAAAGGAAACCAGAGAAATGGACAAGGCCAGGGTCAGGGCCTGGGCTACATGTGCCATAGAAAAGAGCCAAGCACAGGGCTGAGGGAGGGCCATATGGACAGTTTGTAGGTTGGGCAGCTGGGCCTGTGTATCTACTGCCAGATATCCACCTGAGGCATGGGAGAAGGAGTTCTCATCATAGAACCAAGTAGCCCCAAGGAAAAACACCTCCTCAAGCATTTGCTCCCCACAACATTTGCACACATACCCTCCAGCTTCTTGACTGCCAAAGATACCCTAGGGTTCCCTCAGGGATTCTGCTGCAGCCTGAAGACTACATGGCATTGACCACTCCTTCCAGTAGAGTGAACCTGGCTGGACAGAGTCCACCTGTTCAGGATCCTCAGCTTACAGCATATGACTCAGGTTGGGCCAGTGGGAGGAGAGGAGGCTTCAGGACAGCCTCTGGCTCCCTGCAGGAAGTTGACAAGCATTCAGCCTGAAGCTGGCTGGCAGCCAGGGGCATCCACAAGGGACCAGCAACTGATGAGGCTGGCACCATGCAAGAAAAATGTAGGGCAGAAGGAAAAAGGTCACTCATAGCATGATTGAGCCCCTAAATTAACCTGCCCTACCTCTGGCCTTTTCAGGTTTGTGAGTGAATAAACTCCCTTTGTGAAGGAGGCTTCTCTTTCTAACATCCCAAAGCCTCTTGATAACAGTTCAGAGAGTAGGATGTTTTCCGTGGAAAGTAGGGAGTGGGATGGAGGGATCAGATCACAGTTCCAGGCTGAGTAGCTGGCATTCTGTTTCTGCAATTGTGCAATTGGTGGTTGAACTGTAGCTATAGCACCCAGGGAGGAGGCCAGGTACAGGTGGAGCTTTAGCATTCAAGGGTCTGCCAGGGAAGACTCAGGATGTTAAGGAGAGAGAATTCAAGATAGTGGAATGGATAAACATTGTGTCTGCTTCACAACATGAACACATTAAAACTACAATTAAATTTAGAACAGCCAACCTGAAGAACCATCTGAAATCTAGCTGAACAGAAGTGTTATAACTAAGAATACAAAGAAGAGGCCATATTGAGACTTGTAGGAGGGGTGGAGATGTGAAACAGGTTGATCCCAAACCTCCACATGTTGGGTGAGAGTCTATTAGAGGGATATCTCAGCAACAGAGGTTTGCCCTGAAAGAGTGACTCCAGACTTAGACTGGGCTCCACAGTTTGGAGTGCTGGTACTAAGAGGAGCCCCACAACATCTGGCTATGAAAAGCAGTGGAGGTTCTAACCATTTAGATGGGATGGAAGGCCGTGGGAAACTCAGACATCCTCTTCAAGTGCCTGGGCACAAACTCAGTCACTCATGGGCAACTCACCTGGAGCTCTGGCAGAGAGACCATGATGTAGGGGGTGTTGGAGGAATACCGGGGCAGACTGAGGTATGTGGCTTTGTAGCAAGGGCTGGAGGACAGTTGCCACTTTTTCTGAGTGGGGTCCTCCTCTGGTGCAGCTGGCTGGTGAACACTGTTTCCTGTGTTGCACCCTCCCCTCACATGGCCAAATCTAAATCTGATTGATCTGGTGAACTCTGCTTGCTCCACCCTGCCAACTCACTGGACCCCACCCCATACAACTCCCCCAATGCAAAAGGCACCTTCTCCAATTAGCAACCAGACCCACCCACATTGCAATTATTTTTAGAAAACTATCAGAGGAATCCACAGGACCCAGGTGGGCAGCAACTATTCTCAGTGTGCTTTGAGACTTTTGCTGAGTAGCTCCAGGCATAGCACTGGCACAAAACCAGAGTCTACAGTAGCACCCAGAAAAAATTACCAGGGAGATTGTGCCAGGTCCTCATATGACAACTGCTACATAGGCAACCAAACAATACTGAGAGTCATAGAAGATCTGCCAAACGTATAGAAACAAACACAGAAAGGCATCCAAAAATGAGGAAACAAAGAATATGTCTTAAATGAAACAGCAGAAACCTCAAAAAAAAAAAAATGACATTGAGGCAAGCAACCTACCAGAGAAAGTTCAAAATAATGGTTGTAAGGATACTTAGGGAACTTGGTAAAATCTTCAACAAAGAGATAGCAAGCATAAAGGAGGACACAGAACCCATAAAAAAGAACCAGACAAAAATAAAGAATACAATAACTGAAATGAAAAATGCAATAGAAGTAATCACCAGACTACATGAAGCAGAGGCTCAAAGTAGTGATTTGCAATACAAGGTAGCAGAAAACACCCAATTAGAACAACAACAACAAAAAATGATCCCCCCCAAAATAAGGATACTTTAATTATCAAGCATGACAACATTCACATCATAGGGGTACCAGAAGGAGAAGAAAGACAGCAAAGAATTGAGGACCTGTTTGAAGAAATAATGACTGAAAACTTCCCTAACCTAGTGAAGGAAATAGACATACAAGTTCAGAAAGCAGAGAGAGTCCCAAACAAGAAGAATCAAAACAGGCCCATACCAACACACATTATAATTAAAATGGCAAACATTAAAGACAAAGAGAATCCTAAAAGCAGCAAGAGAAAGGCAACTAGTAACTTGTGAGGAAGTTCCCATAAGACTATTAGCAGATTTCTCAACAGAAACTTTGCAGACCAGAGGGAGTGGCAGGAAGTATTCAAAATAATAAAAAACAAGGGCCTACAACCAAGACTACTCTACCTAGCAAGATAATCATTTAAAATTGAACGAGAGATAAAGAGTTTCCTAGACAAGAAAAAGTTAAAGGAATTCACCAGGTCAGTATTACAAAAAATGTTAAAAGCACTGCTTTAAGGAGCAGAAAGGAGAAAACAGGAAAATAAAAGAATATAAAAAACACGAATAATAACATGAAAATAACTATGTAAATATCAATAAGCACTTTAAATGTGAATAGACTATATGCTCTAATCAAAAGACATAGGGCAGCTGAATGGATGAGAAAACAGGCAAACAAAAGGATATAAAAAACATGAATAATAACATGAAAATAACTATGTAAATATCAATAAGCACTTTAAATATGAATAGACTATATGCTCCAATCAAAAGACATAGGGCAGCTGAGTGGATAAGAAAACAAGACCCATTCATATACTGTCTACAAGAGACAACAGAAGGAAAGACACATGTAGACAAAATAAAGGGATAGAAAAAGATATTTTATGCAAATGTAAATGAGAAAAAAGCTTAGGTAGCAATACTTATATTGAATAAAACAAACTTTAAAACAAAGACTAGGGGAAGCTGGAATGGCTTAGCAGCTTAAGCGCTCTCTTTGAAGCCCCAGGGACCGAGGATCGAATCCCGGCCCTGGCCCATGTGGACCCACGTGCTGAGCTGGGGTGTGCCCCCAGTTCAGTTCTTGCCAGGACCTATGTGGGGGGCTCCCGGCCCAGTTCCTGCCCTGTGCAGCCCTGTGCCCACCTGTGGAGTGAAACTATATGAAAAACTAATGTCAACTATGGAGACTGCTCTGGGCCCTCCCACTTCTCTCTGTCTCTCTCTCTGTTTCTCTCTGTCAAAAATCAATAAAATAAATCTTTTAAAAAAACACACACAAAAAAAACAAAGACTACAACAAAAGACAAAAAAGGACATGATATAATTATAAAAAGATCAATTCAACATGAGGACATCAGTCTTGTAAACATTTATGCACCCAACATAGAAGCACCTACACACCTAAAGCAAATATTGACTGACATAAAGGCAGATATCAACATTAAAACAATCATAGTAAGGGACTTTAACACCCAACTGACATAAATGGAAAGATCTTTTAGACAAAGAATCAACATGGAAACAGCGGCCTTAAATGACACTAGACCAAATAGAATTTAACTGACATTCTTAGAGCATTTCATTATCCCAAAGCAGCAAAATACACATTCTTTTCAAGTGCACATGGAACATTTTCCAAGAGACAACACATGTTGGGCCACAAAACAAGCCTCAATAAATGTAAGAAAATTGAAATCATATCAATCACCTTCTCTGATAACAGTTAAAACTAAAATTAATTACAAAAACAAAAAAAAAACTCTGAAAATCACACAAACATGTAGAGGCTAAATAATGTGCTACTTAACAATGAATGGGTTAACAATGAGATTAAGGAAGAAATCAAAAGGCACCTAGAGACAAATAACAATGAAAACACAACAACCCCAAATCTATGGGACACAGCAAAAGCAGTCCCGAGAGGGAAACACATAGCAATGCAGGCCTACTTAAAGAAACAAGAAAAATCTCAAATAAACAGTTTAACCGTACACCTAAGGAAACTGGAAAAAGAATAGCAACCAAAGCCCAAAATGAGTACAAAAAGGAAATAATAAAAAATCAGATTGGAAATAACTGAAATTAAGACTAAAAAGGCAATACAAAAGATCAATGAAACCAAAAGCTGGTTCTTTGAAAAGATAAACAAAATGGTACATTTATACAATGGAATACTACTCAATAATAAGAAAAGATGAAATACAGCCATTTGTGACAACATGGATGGATCTAGAAAACATCTTATTAAGCAAAATATGTCAGACTGAAAGAAACAAGAAACATATGACCTCACTCATATGTAGAATATAAAACTGAAAGTAACAAAGAAACAAAAAGTCATGGACACAGTCAATAGTTTAGTGGTTACCTGAGGGTAATGGGGGGGTGGGTGGGAGAGTTGGCAGGGGGGTGTAGGAAGGGGGCATCAAATATATGATGATGAAAAGAGAGCTGATTCTGGGTGGTGAGCACATAATGCAATGTATAGGCAATGTAATATAGAATTGTACACCTGGAAACAATGTAATTGTTATAAATGTCACCTCAATAAATTTAACAATAAAAATAAATTAATTAAATAAAAAAAGATAAACAAAATCAACAACCTTTAATCAGACTCCTCAAGAAAAAAAGAGAGAGAATGATCTGGAAGAAATGGATAGATTCTTAGAAATATACAAGTTTCCAAGACTGAATACAAAAGAAATAGAAACCCTAAGCAAATCAATTACTAACAATGAAATTGAATCAGTAATCAACAAGCTCTCAACAAATAAAAGTTCTGAACCAGAAGGCTTCACAGGTAAATTTTAGAGAACATTCAAAAAAAGAATTAACACCTATTCTCTTCAAACTATTCCAAAAAATACCAGAAGAGCACAGGCTCCCAAACTCATTTTATGAAGCCACCATTACCCTAATTCCAAAAACAGACAAAGACAGTACAAAGAGAAACAGCGAGAGAGAGAGAGAGAGAGAGAGAGAGAGAGAGAGAGAGAGAGAGAGAGAGAAGGAGAAAAAACCTTCATTAAAAATTGGGAGGGATATCTCAGCCACAGAGCTTCCTTCCCAGAGGAGCAAGTGACCCCAGCCCTTCAGGCTCTCCAGCTCAGAGTACTGGTGCTGGAAAGAGGAGCCCCCACAACAGCTGGCTGTGAAAAACCCTGGGGATTCTGACTATCTGGGTAAGACAGAAGGCTGCAGGAAACCCAGACATTCTCTAAAGGGCCCTCACAGACTCATTCACAGGCACTCACCCTGGGTTCTGGAGAAGAGACAGTGACTTGGGGAGTATTGGAGACACACTCATATGGGAGACAGATTGAGGTATATGAGGTGTGTGGCTTTGGGATGAGGGCTGGAAGATAGATGCCATTTTTCATGTGAGGGGTCCTTTTCCCATGCACCTGGCAGGCAGGTGCCATCTTTCCTATGTTGAGTTTCTCTCCCACATGGCCAAACTTGAATCTGAATTGGTCTGGTGAACTCCACTTGCTCCACCCTGGTGGCTGGCTCACTGAGACCCACCCCTCAAAACCCAACTCCATACCACAGGAGACTTTATCAGCAGAAGAACCTTATGGGAGCTGGCAATAAGCAATAGGTATGTCCTGGCTTTTTCCAAAGCTACCCCAGACTTAGTTCTGATAGCATCCATCCTCCATTCACAGTGTGGCTTCTCCCACATACCTTCAGGTCTAGCACAGGCAGCAACCAACTGTGGGTTGCTTTGTAGCTCCTACAGGGTAGTCCCCAGTGAGCCACAGGGAGTGGCTGACCTGGGCCCACACCAGAGCCCCTCCTAAGAGGCCCCAGAACCAACATATGTTGAAGTTGGCTTCAAACTACAGCAGAACACACCCAATTAGCCCACAAGAGGCACACACACAAAGGGTGGTTTCAACAGGCACCAGAGTCTGCTGGGGTAAATCCCACTCTGTATGGTAAGCCCCACCCCCAAGCACCCCATAAGCTGAGGATATGACCAAACCCCACAGCCAGTCAGTCAGCCTGAGGGTCAATCCCACCCAATGATGTGTGAATAGCAATCAAAGGTCAAATTTAACAAGAAGGCACACACAACCCACACAGGGAACACTCCTGAAGCACTCAGTGCAGGTGACCAGTGAGACTGTGTCACTGAGCCTCACAAGGCACCTATGACATAGGCCACCCAGCCAAGACTAGCAGAGGCAGCATATCTACCTAATACACAAAATAAACCCAGAGACACAGCCAAAATGAAGAAACAAAGAATACATCTCAAATAAAAGAACAGGAGAAAAACTCCAAAAAAAGAACTAAACAAAATGAAGGCAACCAACCTACCAAAGACAGTTAAAACAATGGTTATAGGGATGTTCAAGGTACTCAGTGAGAACTTCAACGAAGAGATAGCAAGCACAAAAAGGATACAGAAACCACAAAAAGGACCCAGTCAGAAGTGAAGAATACAATAACTAAAGTGAAGAATGTAGTAGAAGAAATTAGCATCAGACTAGATAAAGCAGAGGATCAAATCAATGATTTGGAAGACAAGGTAGCAGAAAACACACAATTGAAACAGTGAAAAAAAATTTTTTTTTAATGAAAATGTTTTAAGAGACCTGTGGGACATCAAACATAACAACATTCACATCATAGGGGTACCAGAAGGAGAAGATAGCAAGAGATTAAGAACCTCGTTAAAAGAAATAATAACTGAAAACTTTCCTAACCTTGGGAAGGAAATAGACACACTAAGCCCAGCAAGTGCAGAGTCCCAAGATTAATCCAAACCAGCCCACACCAACATAAATCGTAATTAAAATGGCAAAGGTTAAAAACAAAGAGAGGGGGAAGCCGGGATGGCTCAGTGGGTTAAGCGCTCACTTTGCAGTGCCAGGGATCGGGGATCAAATCCCGGCCCTGGCCCATATGGAACCATATGCTGAAATGGGAGCTCCCCCAGTTCAATTCTCTCTCTGTCTCTGTCTCTGTATCTATCTATCTCTCTCTCTCTCTCTCTCTGTCAAAAATAAAAAAATAAAAATATATATATTAAAAAAACAACAACAAAAAAAAAAACAAAGAGAGAATCCTAAAAGCTACAAAAGAAAGGCAACTAATACCTTATAAGGGAGTTCACATAATATTGTCACCTGAGAATGCAGGAGTAGCTCAGTGGTTGCACACTTGCCTCACAATTAAGAGGTCCAGGGTTCTATTCCTGGCCCTGGCCCATGCAAACCCCATATGCTAAACTGCAGCACAACTGGTAACCACCAGGATGGCTTGGTGTCAAAGGTTCTTGCGCCCCGTGTGGGAGGCCCCTGATTCAGTTTCCACCCTGTGTGGCCCCACATCCACCTGTGTGGAATAAAACCGTGTCACAGCTAATGATGTACAACTATGGAGACTGCTCTGGGCCTTTCCCTTTTCTCTCTTTCACCTTCTCTCAAACAATAAAATAAATCTTTCTTTTTTTTAAATTTATTGGGGTGACATTAATTGATGTCAATTACATTGCTTCCAAGTGTACAATTCTACATTACATTGTCTATACATCACATTATGTGCTCACCACCCAGAATCAGCTCACTTTCCATCACTGTATGTTTGATAAATCTTTAAATAAAAAAGGTTGTCAGCTGAATTCTCACCAAAAGTTTTGCAGGCCAAAAGAAATTGCCACAAAATATTCAAAGTGATGAAAAGCATGGAACTACAACAAAAGAGTACCTTACTCAGCAAGCTATCATTTTGACTCAAAGGACAGATAAAGAGTTTTCCAAACCCCCCAAAAAGCAAAAAACAAAAACAAAAAAATAACAAAGGAGTTGATCACCTCCAAACAATTATTACAAGGAGTCGTAGAGAGACTTAAGATTACAAAAATTTTTTTAATAAAAAGTATGAATAATAAAATGGCAATAACTACATATCTATCAACAATTACTTTCAATAGAAATGGATTTAATGCTCCGGTCAAAAACATAGGGTGGCTGAAAAAAGAACCCTTATGTTTCCTATAAGAAATTCACTTCAGATTAAAGAATACACACTGAAAGTAAAGAAATTAAATAGTTTATTTCATGGAAATGGAAAAAAAAAAGCCGGGGTAGTAAAACTTATACCAGACAAAATAGACTTTAAAACAAAGGTTAAAACAAGAGACAAAGAAGGAGCCAGTAAATCCACTTCTGGGTATTTAACTGAAGAAACCCTAAATGCTATTTTCAGGAGACATGTATATCCCATATGTTCATTGCAGCATTATTTCTTTTAATTGTTAAATTTATTGGGGTGATGTTGATTGATAACAATTACATTGTTTCCAGGTGTACAATTCTACATTACACTGTCTATGCATTGCATTATGTGCTCACCACCCAGAATCAGCTCTCTTTCCATCACCATATATTTAATGGACCCTCCCTATGCCGCCCCTCCCCTAGCTCTCCCAACCACCTCCCCTCTTACCCTCAGGTAACCACTAAACTATTGACTGTGTCCAAGAGTTTTTGTTATTTTGTTACTTTCAGTTTTATGTTCCACCTATGAGTGAGGTCACATGATTCTTGATTCTTTCAGTCTGACTTATTTCACTTAATAAGATGTTCTCAAGGTTTATTCATATTGTCACAAATGGCTGTATTTCATCTTTTCTTATTCCTGAGTAGTATTTTATAGTGTAAATGTACCACAACTTCTTTATCTAGTCATCTATCAAAGGACACTTTCGTTGTTTCCACGACTTCGCCACTGTGAACAGTGCTGCGATGAACATTGGGGTACATATATCTTTGCGAATTAAGGTTTTCAAGTTTTGAGGGTAGATACCCAGGAGAGAAGTTGCTGGGTCATATGGCAATTCCATTCCTAGTATATTGAGGAATCTCCGCACTGCCTTCCATAGTGGTTGTTCCAATTTACATTCCCACCAGCAGTGTATGAGGGTTCCTTTTTCTTCACAGCCTCTTTAGCACTTACTGTTCGATGTCTTGTTGATTATAACCATTCTAACATGAGTGAGGTGGTATCTCATTATGGTTTTAATTTGCATTTCCCTAATTGCTAGTGATGTTGAGCATTTTTTCACGTATCTGTTGGCTGTTTGTATGTCTTCATGGGAGAAGTGTCTGTTTAGGTCTTCTGCCCATTTTAATTGAATTATTTGGTTTTTTATTTGTTGAGTTGTATGAGTTCTATATATGTTTTAGATATTATCACATTGTCAGAGGCATTGTTAGCAAATATTTTCTCCCATTTGGGTGGTTTCCTTTCTACTTTGTTTACAATGTCCTTTGCTGTGTGAAGATTTTTGGTTTGATATAGTCCCATTCATTTATTTTTGCTTTTACTTCCCTTGCCTTTGGGGTCAAGTTCATAAAGTGCTCTCTGAGCCCAAGGTCTATAAGTTTAATACTGATACTGCTTCTTTTTTTTTTCCTTTTATTGTTAAATTTAATGGGGTGACATTGGTTGGTAACAATTAGATATTGTCCCGATGTACAACTCCACATCACATCACCCATGCATCGCATTATGTGCCCAGCTCCCAAAATCAGGTCTCCCTCCAACCCCATGTATCTGGTGCCCACTCCTCCCTCCCCCCACTACTATCCCTCCTGCCTCCTCCCTCCTCTCCAGGTAAACACCAAACCATTGAGTGTGTCCATAATGCTGAATCCCTCTCCCACCTCCCCTCCCTATCTCCCTCCCCCATCCTCCCCTTCCCTCAGGCAATCACCAAGTTATTGAGTGTGTCCATAGGTCTCTGTGCCTTTCTAACTTTCTGTTTTATATTCCACCTATAAGTGAGGTCATATTTTTCCAGATTCT
>PVKE010047522.1:0-11892 GCA_004027555.1 Craseonycteris thonglongyai | reverse complement strand
ATGTGATGTGGAGTTGTACATCGGGAAACTATCTAATTGTTACCAACCAATGTCACCACATTAAATTTAACAATAAAATATAGTAATTAAAAAAAGAACAAAAAACAATAACAAATCTTTTTAAAAAAAGCTTGTTAGAATGATGCAAAAACATGAAACAGATGTAAAACAACTAGGTTGAATCATGACCAGTTGACTGGCACTTCCTAGAGATGGTTATTAAGGTCTTCAGTGCCTCCCTCTATCAGTGAGGTAGGCCTTTTATGAGGCCTTGCTCATGCGATTTCTGCTGGGGCTATGCAAAACAGGTGACTTTTAGCTTCTCAAAAGTCTTCTTAGCTCCCTTGGTTTCCATGTCTCCACACCTCCTGGTTTTCTCTGATCTCTCTGATAGCCCTTTTGTGAGCTTCTCTTTCACCACTGACCTAGAGTGGAGAGATCCTCAAACTGAGACCTTATTCTGCTATTCTTTCTTTCTTTTTTCTTTTGTTTTTTAAAGATTTATTCTATTATTTGAAAGAAGGTGAGAAAGACAGAGACAGAGAGAGAGAAAGAGATAAGGAGGGAGGGTCCAGCACAGTCTTCATAGTTGTACATTATTAGATGTGATACATTTTCATTCCACAGATGTGGAGGTGGGGCTGCATGGGGCAGGAACTGAACTGGGGGGCCTCCCGCATGGGAGGCAAGAACCTTTGCTGCCATCTCAGCAGTTACCAGTTGTACCACAGTTCAGAATGTGGGTTCACACAGGCCAGGGTCAGGATTCAATCCGCAGACCTCATAGTTGCAAAGCAAGTGCTCAACCTGCTGAGCTATCCTGGCATCCCCTCTGCTGCTCTTTCTTGATGTGATCTTTCATGCTTCACAGCTTGACCCTGACATGTCTAGCAATGACTAGCTAATTAAATTAATTAATTAATTGCATTAGTTAGTTAATTAATTATTTAATTACTTTAAATAATTTAAATAAATTAAGTCCATCATTTTACCCAGAAGTTCTAGACCCTCTTCCTCAATGGCCTACAGTACTCGCCCCCTGGATGGGCTGTGTATATTCACGTGATGTAATATCTTCCCTATAACTGTCTCCCAAAGTATAGAAATCTTCCTTCATTTAACTTATTAAATATTGGAAATTTTATCTCGGTCACTTTTGCATTTACTCATATACTGATTTACACTGTAACAACTGCTTTGTATGTGTTTCAACCCCAAGCACATTATAAAACTCTTGAAGATCAGGGATCAAGCCTTGTATTTTCTTTCTGGTGCCTAATTAGAGGTTTCACAGAACACGGTCAATCCTCAACAAGTCCTCCATATGACCAAATGTCTCAACGCAAAGCTACACTTTTAACTCCCAATCTATTCTAGAGATTAGTACATATCCATGGCACACCACAGCTTATACTGAGAAAAGGACAAGAATCTAAGACAAGCCCTTCTTCTTAGAATAAGCAGCTCATTCATCAGCAATGATATAAACAAGTGTTTGCCAACAAATTTCTTATCTTCAGAAAATCATTTCAGCAACGTAAGAACTAAGACCAAAAATCATGAAGATATTTGCAGACTAACATACTCAGACTTCACATTCCATGAAAATGTGTCTGTAGAACAAAACACTCAAGTTCACCTCTATAATTCATTTAAAGAATGAAGCTATAATGGCACGTTTACACATACCGGAAGCAGATACTTCCATTATTTGACCTCTGAGTCTTTAGTGATGAATCCATTCTTTATATAAAATTGTGTGTGTGTATGTGTATGTGTGTGGGTGTATGTGTGTGTGTGACAGAAGAGAGGCAAGGGAAAAGAAAAGAAGAGGAGACAGAGGATAATATTAATGATGACAGCTAAGATTGGGAGAAAGATAAAGTCACTGATGATTAGGTAGCTCAGATAAAAATCTTTTTTTTTTTTAAGATTTATTTTTATTGTTTTTGACAGAGAGAAAGAGAGAAGGGGGAGGGCCCAGAGCAGTCTCCATAGTTGCACATCATTTGATTTTCCACATAGTTTCATTGCACAGGCGGGCGTGGGGTTGCGCAGGGCAGGAACTGGGCCCGGATCTTACCCCGGTGAGAACTGAACTGGGGGAACTCCCCAGTTCAGCATATGGGTCCGCACGGCTGGGGCTGGGATTCGATTCTTGGTCCCCGGGGCTGCAAAGTGATCACTCAACCCACTGAGCCATCCTGGCTTCCCCAGATAAAAATCTTACTACTAGTCTCAATTTATTCAACAAGTGTTTTTAACAGATGTATTACATGAGAGAGCAGTGTCTATTGAGGGAGATTCAAGGATAAATATAAGGGGTCTTCAGGAAGTTTTTGATCTGGCACAGGAAGTAGCCAAGGGACCGAGAGGTAAAGCTAGCAGAGAAGTAGTAGAGGTACTTAGAAGCAAGACAGGCATCTAGTTACTGCCTGCAGGGTGATGGAACAGCTTCCCAGAGGAAAAAACACAACAGACTAGAAGGAGCAGGAGGAAATGACATCACCACTGAGGTCAAGGTTACTGTTTTCAAAACAATCACTCTAGGCCTCAAGTTTTGCCAGCCAAAGCTCATTATTCACAGATGATCAAGTTTGTAAAGGAATCAAACTTTCTTGCCTACCGGTAGTTTTTTATCACAAGCCAGGCAAGAGAATTTAGAAAATAAAATCCCAATTCATTCATCCTATGGCTTGTTGGCAGACCTAGGGAGAGAGCTGATGGGAACACAGCGACACAGTTACTTTGGCTATGTTATATTCACAGTTGACTTTGGGCCTATTTCCAAAAGTAATAATAAGGACAGCTAGTGATCCAGAGTGCCGACCAAGTGCTACACACTGCTGAGCATTTTATAGTATTCTCTCACTGGCATCTCTGAGGGATCTTATGAGGCCATTTCATAGATAAAGGGAAGTCAGCTAACATTTAAGTGCCTGCTATGTTCCAAGCACTAAACAGAAAGTTTTATATATACAAGGGCTGTCCAGAAAAAATCCAGCCATAAATGCTTCTATTTTTCATGTTATAAGGCTGGATACTTTCTAGACAGCCCTCCTGTTACCAATTCACTTAATCCTCAGAACACCATGAATTAGGTAAAATTATATCTGTTTCTACAGATGAAGAAAACTGGTGCTCAAGGAGGTTAGGTAACTTGACCAAGGACATACAGGAGGCAAATCTAATATCTGGACTATCCAGAGGTTGAACCATCTGAAATCACATTTTCTGACTTGATTAGGTCTACCAACACAAGAGTTTCATAGGATTCCACTTAAAGGTTTCCAAATCCATATATTCATTCACTTTCTACTATGCTCTCTCATAAAAGGGAACTGGCTTTTGAATATATATATGCATACACACACATATATACACACACACATATACACACATATATGAAGCAAGTATGTCAAAATAACTGCACCTAGTTACAGAGTATGTCTTACATTATTTTTGTAACTTTTGTATAAGTAACTTTTCTATAATTTTTCAAAATAAAAGTTGCAAGAGATATATAAAGAAACTCCTGAGAAAACCCATTTGTAAAAGTTATTTGGATTTCTAGTTGATATGGTGGAGCAGGTAAACGCTGTGCTCACCTCCTCTCAGGACCACATCAATGCAACTAAACTACAGAAAAACAATCATTGAGAATCATCTGAAGTTTAGATGAATCTAAGCCCTACAACTAAGGACACACACAAGAAGCCATCTAGAGACTGGTAGAAGGGGTGTAGATGTGGAACGAGCAGTTCCTAGACCCACATGTGACCATTAAAAATCAAGAGGGATATCTAGGCTCTAAAGCTCCCCCTGGAGGAGCAAGGGGTCCCAGCCCCACAGCAGGATCCCCAGTCCAGAATTCCAGTGCCAGGGAGAGAAGTCCACAAAACTTCTGGCTCTGAAAATCAGAGGAAATTGCGGCTGAATGAGACAGAATGTGGCTGCAGTCTAGGTGCTCCTCTTAAAGGACCCACACATGGCCTCACTTTCTGATGGACTTACTCACTCTGAGCTTCAGCAATGGGCCAGCAGCTCAAAAGGTGTCAGGGACGTAATGAAGAAACTGAGTGTCTGGCTTCAGGGTGAGGGCTGGAGGAGCAACTTTGTCCTGGAGAGTGTAACTGGCCGAAGCCATTGTTGAGTCCTCCACTACTCTGCATATAGACACAGGCAGATGCCATATATGAGCCTCCATCAAACTGGCTATCACCTTTTGTCAGCCCCACCCTAGTGATTCCCTGAAACTCCACCCTACCCCATTTTCTGGCACTTCTAGTGGCTTTTCCTACAAACACCCTATCCTAGCTCGTGCAGTGGACTTCCCTAAAATCTCACAAAGTTTCAATATATCCAAACAAGCAGCATCTGGCTGTATTCAGCATGTCCCCAGACCTCTGAAGGAGCAGCACTAGCAAAAACCAGCCTTGGTTCCCAGCTTGGCCTCTTGAGGCACCTCCAAGCCCAACACAGGTGGTAGCCATCTACAGATTGGTTTGTGCCTTATACCAAGTGACCCTGGGAAGGGCACAGGCTGCAGCTGACCTTGGCCTATAGCGGGTCCCCTCCCAGAAGGCACCAGGGGTGGCATGCCTGGAGACCAACTTCAGACTAAGCCAAAGCATCACTTAGCAATCTCGAAAAATAACACACCCATAGGGCAGACTGGGCAGGCACCAGAGCCACATTAAAGTGAACCCTGCTCCATAGGGTCAGCCCTTGAACCATAGCTCCTCCACTGTAGTCACTGCCAGTCCTCACAACCAATCAGCCCAAGGTCAATCCTTCCTACTGATGTGCTAGCAGCAACCAAGGCTCAGCCACAACAGGAGGGCACACATAACCCACACGAGGAATGCATCTGGAGCACCTCGCTCTGGCGACAAGGGAGACTGAACTCTGGATCCTCCAGGCCACCTCCTGCACAAGGCCTCTCTACTAAGGCCAGAAGGCATAGCAGCCCAACTGAATACCTAGAAACAAACACAGGGAGGCAGAAAAAGGAGACAAAGAAGCATCCTCCAAATAAAAGAAGTAAGCAATGCTCCAGAAAAAGAACTAAACAAAATGGAGATAAGTAACCCACTAGCCTCAGAGTTCCAAACATTGGTTATAAGGATGCTCAGTGATCTCAAGAAGAACTTCAACAGAACAACAGGAAACATAAAAACAGAAATGGAAAACTTAAAAAAGAACCAGTCATAAATAAAGAATACAATAACTGAAATGAAGAATACATTAGAAAAAAATCAACAGTAAATTAGATGAAGCAGAGGATTCAGTCAGCAGTTTAGAAGAGAAGGTAGAAGAAAACACTCAATCAGAACAGCAAAAAGAAAAAAATAATCCAAAACATAAGTATAGTTAATGAGGCAACAATAAAAGACAAAGAAGACTCAGTAATCCCACTTCTGGGTATCCATAGGCACTCAGAATGCTACTTCAAGGAGACAAGTGCATCCATATATTCATTGCAGCACTGTTTACAATGGCCAAGATGTGGAGGCAGCCTGGGTGTCTGTTGATGGAAGAATGGATGAAGAGTAGGTGGTACATGTATTTAATGGAATATGGCTCAGACATGGAAGGGAATGGATTCTTGTCATCTGCAGTGGCACAGATGGACCTGAAGGGTATTGTGCTGACTGGAGCGTGTCAGACACAGAAAGACAGATGCAATGCTATATCATTTGTATGTGGAATCTAAGGAACAAAATAAACAAACAAGCAAAACAGAATCAAACTCATAGATACAGAGAAGATTTTGATGGTTCCCAGATGGGAGAAAATGTGAGGGTGAATGAAAAAGGGGAAGGGATTAAGAAGTACAAATTGTTTGTTGCACAGCAGTAATGGGAATGTGGTGCATAGCATAAGGAACATAGTCAATAATACTGTAATAACTATGTGTGGTGCCAGGTGTGTACGAGACAGGGGGATCACTTCTTAAATTATATAAATATTTAACCAATATGTTGTACATGTAAAATTAATATAAAATAATATTGAATGTCAAAATAAATTAAAATTAGTTACTGGTAGTTAATTGAAAATTAAAAAATAAATTAATTACAAAAAGAAAAAATAAATTATTTGATGTATCCAAATAGCATTTCTGCACTGCCCAAACTCAGACTTAACTTTATGAGAGTAAACAATTTATATCTAACATTAATTCCATAGTCCTTATGGGCAGGGAAACTTGATCTGTAAAGAGCCAAATAGTAAACTTTTCAGGCTGCATGATCTACATACAAACTCTTGGTTTATTTATAACCCTTTGAAAATGTAAAAGCCATTCTCAGCAAGAAGGAAGGCTAGCACAAAAATAGGTCAAGGGTCATAATTTGCCACCCCTCATAGAGATGGAATTCCATAGAGTTATATCTACATAATAAATTATAGTCTAAGAAAAGAAGAAATACAGCAATTTGTGGCAACATGAACAGACCCTGAAAACATCTTATTAAGCCAAATAAGTCAGACTGAAAGAATCAAGAAACATATGACCTCACTTGTAGGTGGAATGTAAAACTGAAAGTAACAAAGAAACAAAGACTCATGGACACAGTCAATAGTTTAGTGGTTACCTGAGGGTAAGGAAGAGGTGGGTGGGAGAGCTGGCGGGGGTGGGGGAGGGCGGAGGGAAGTGGCATCAAATATATGGTGATGGAAAGAGAGCTGATTCGGGGTGGTGAGCACATAATGCAATGCATAGACAACGTAATGTAGAATTGTACACCTGGAAACAATGTAATTGTTAACAACCAATGTCACCCCAATACATTTAACAATAAAAAAAATTATAGTAAGAAAAACAATTAAGACACTGTCCTTTCTGGAGTTATTTCAAAATAGTTTGACCTGCGTACAGGGAAGCAGATGACTGTCATCAGTGATTCTGAACTAGGGGCAGATTCCTTAGGGGAACAGATCTTTGCAGCCCTCCTCTTAAGCCCTGAAGTCCTCAAGGACATAATTCCGTATTTAATTAACACTTCTAACAGCATGAATCTTGTCACACATTTTCAGCTTTGTCATACTTTGACCCAAGACCTTTTATTTAATGCTCAGTGGAAGACCACATCATCGGAGCATTTAACTTCCAAAATTTCAACTACACACACCTGGCAAAAGCCACAGAGAGAGAGATGATTATAGAAAAACACACATCTGCTATAATTCTATTTGGCACATGCACTCTGTATTTGCTATTCCTGTAAGTTATACATTTGTGCAGAAGTATTAATATTACTGTATACACAGAGGTACATATGTGAAGCCATATATACTGCACTTCACAGTCAAAGTAAAAGAGCTCCCAGGGTGACTTGGAAGCTACCCAATTTCCATTATATATGCTGCCTGCAGGTAGTACCCATCTTTTCTCTCTCCCATCACCGTAGTTTTTTAGTACAGGTTCACCACTTTCATTTGTCTCCATCAGTTTTGATAGCTACAGCTAAGAAAACTGAAGCCTACATGCTCTGCTGACTACAGCGTCCTATCCGCTTATGTCCTCACCCTTACTGGACTTACCGATACTCAGAGAGACCAGCTTGATGCTTACATTTTGCCAAGACCAACAACCAGTGAGACCCAGTAGTCATCCTCTGTACTGCCCTTCTCCCCAGACTAGTTTTTTTCTAGCACCAGTTCCATATCCCCACTACCTCCCAACCTCTTGGTTTTCTCACCCATTAAAATCCTAACACTGGACACAGGGCAGTGGGATACAGAAAATGCTAATAAATCAGACTTCTGAATTTAAATATTTTTTATCTGTGTAACCTTAGCCCAATTATGTAATAATCTGCACCTCAGTTACTTCCTCTGTGAAATGGGTATAATAAATTAATAGACCTTACAGGCCACAGGTAAGTTTGGAACCAGGTTGATAACAAAAACACCAGCCCCCAGCCCCAAAAAATGCCCTTTAGTTTGATGAGAACTACGAATTTTTTCAGACTCATAAACAACTCAGGAAATTTTTAGTGAACAAAGAGTATGATATCCCTCCACAATTGCAACCAACACTTAGAGCCAATTTAACTGAGACAAAATAATGAGGGTTCCTTAAACAAAAGGAAGAATTCACTGATCTTGTTCATGTAGTTTTCACCTGGGGTCATAGCACTGTTACTGGCTCCTATTTTGAATAAAACTAAATGCCCCCAATAACTTTACAATAGAACTGTACATTGTGAAATCCCCAGCCTCAGAAGAGCTGAATTGCTAGTTGTCAGAATTTGGAATTATAGAGTTCTTATATTTTTAAATGTTGCTACATGAGCCGTGGTGGTAAGTTAGAACTCCTTTAATCACCAGCATACAAGAAACTCTCTGGTTCTAGAGTTATACAACCTTAGGCACTCTCATCTACTCTACAAAGACAGGTACTTAAAACCTGTGTGGATTCACTGTCTGAGAACCCTCACTTTCCTGAAACCCTCCAAACTGAGTTTTCTGCTTTTTGGCCCCTATTACCAACCAAACCCATACCTGGAACAGTGCAAGTCCCCCTCTTGGCCAAATTGGTCTCTGGCTAAAAGTCCCAGAAAATATCCCTGTTAATCTGTCTGTAGCAACTCAGTATGCTCATATCAAACCTTGTCATACCTCCACCCTGGCTAAAAAGGGAGAAGAATACAGTATCTTCTTCCTCTGCTATTTCCAACCTTCAGTGCATGCAGCTCCTGGGTCATGTTTTTGTTTCTTGTTGCTCTGTGGCTCAATCCCTTAGGAATCTGTGTGCATCTAGTTTCTCTGGCTGCTGACCAGCTTTCTTACCAAGGCTCTGGTTGGGACCCAGGCTACTGGCTTTTCTTGCCTCAGGCCATCAATGCAGTTTATTCCACCTTAGGAAACTTTGCCAAGCTGCCAGCGGCAATCTCAACAAGAAGCCAGGACTTGACCCTGGTCCACAGTCCCCTTCAAACGCAAGAGGTCTAATCCTACAGGGCTATAGGACTTAGACAGTAACTCATTTGTACTGGGTCCTGTCCTACCTCCCCAGTTACATTTGTCCATTTCCTATGCTGGCCAGTTTCCTCAGTCTCACCCTCAGGCTGTCAGCAGGCCAAGGATGGCCTTTATTTAAAGAGGCCGCTGCTATTAATACATGGGTCTCTGTGTTGTCTAACCATACTACTTCCAAACCATAGCCTGGACCTAAACCCCATCTCTCTGCCCCTAACCTAACATTCATTAATGTGTTTGTAAAAAGCCAATGGATAGTGGCACTGCACACATGAGAGTATTCATCCTCTAACTCAACATTGTCATCTAGGTCAGAAACAAATTCTGTGTGTACAAATGTCTGTAGATCCAAAACCTTGCCTTCAGACAAGCCTGCTCAATTCAAAGTCAGGCAGGCAATACTACTACCTGACAGATCTATTCATGAGAATATAATGGAAATGTGGATGCGTACAAGAATCTTTGGGGCAAATGTTAGGTAAATAAAAATTGGTACCAAAGGTCCACTTTAACAGAGTTAAGAGAGTGCTGTGGTCATAAATTAGATCAGATTCTGGCTAGTCTGTTAACACCAGGAAGGATTAAGCCCAGAGGGATAAGCAGGTGCCAGAATATGAGGGAAGTGTTAGGAGCCTGCATGGGCTTGTCTCTGGTGAGATGCTAAATTAATTAGTCTTCATCTATAAGAAAAACTCTGATTTAGATTTAATAAAAGAAAAAGAGGTAGTGAGGTAAGTTAAGTATGAGAAAGAGAGGAGAGATCATAGGGAGGTAGGTATGAAAAGAAAAATCAGGGCATGTAAATTTCTCTTTGAAGAAAGGCAGTGGAGAGCAGGAAAAAAAAGTATCTGACATGAAGTGTATCAAAAAGTGCTTAATAATAATTGACAATTGTATAGCAAATGTAATTTTTAAGGTACCTTATCCACACAATCCTCTTTTTTTTTTTTAATTTATTTTTAATGTTTTTGACAGAGAGAAATACAGAGAGAGACAGAGAGAAGGGGGAGGGCCCAGAACAGTCTCCATAGTTGCACATCATTGGTTTTTCCACATAGTTTCATTCCACAAGTGGGCGCGGGGCTGCACAGGGCAGGGACTGGGCCGGGGTCTCACCCTGGTGAGAACCGAACTGGGGGCACTCCCCAGCTCAGCATATGGGTCCACATGGGCCGGGGCTGGGATTCAATCCCTGGTCCCCGGGGCTGCAAAGTGAGCGCTTAACCCACTGAGCCATCCCGGCTTCCCCACACAATCCTCTTGAAATTCACAAAAAGCTCATGGAACAGGCACGAGTTATAAAGTTTTATTACCATTTTAGAGAGAAAAAATGAGACTAGAGAAAGTTCATTTACTTAAGGGGTGAAGTAAGGGGACCTGAGTACCTAGTTCTCAGGCTCTGAAGCCCACACACTTCTCACAGAGTGAAACGCTTGGGTTCCCTGATTCCATCTTGCTCAGGTCAGCCTTATTTTCATGGCTGTCAGGCTAAATGCTCCTGCTTTAGACATGCTAATCATTAAAGGAATTCTGCCGGGGCCTGGGTTTTCACAAAAACAGCCCCTACCATTTCACCTTTCTTTGACGAAAAAGAAGTTTAAACACTATACTTGTTTAATACAGTTTTGAGGAATAGGTCTTCTGTTTTTGTTGTTGTTGGTTACTACTCTCCATCAATAAACCTTCCTTTATTCCAAATGCTGACATTCTGAGTTGTGGCCTTTCGAAACAAAGCATTCAGTACACACAGACTTTGAGCTGGTTACAGTTTTGAACTACATCAGCGGGTCCCAAACAATTTTCTGTAAGTCATCAAAATTAAAGTGCATATGATTTGTTTTCATTTATATAAAGTTGATGATAATATAAAATAAATGTAATGTTGACAGAAATCTGAACAGCACTTTTCTATAGGTGGTTGAGATTGTCTGGAAAAGAATATGAGGAAACTTCCTATTGTATCTGAGTATCTTGATCAGGATATAGGTTACATGCATATAATAGTTTTCGAAACCCATCAGATTATATATTTAGGAGCTGTGCATTTATGTGTATGTGTATATATATATATATATATATATATATATATATATATATATATATATATATTACCACAATAAAACAAAAATTAGTATACTGAAATTACAGAACCTATTAAATAAATAAAAATTTTGAAATCTTGAAGTTTGTACCTCACCATCTACAAGTATGATGTACTAGCTTATCTGTGTTCAGAACTGCTTCACGGAAAGCTCTTGAATCCATCATCATAACACTCTATAAAAAAGCCCAGGTTCAAAACATAAAAATGTAAGGCTGAAATTATTGTTTACATTTAAATGGTGCTAACAGCACAAATTAAATATCTTCAAACAACTTCAGGAAAGCAGGCCCATTGAGAAATACTATTTGGTATGCTTTACAACGCTCTGAGTAAATACAAGCCCTATTCGATCTGGCAGATGTTACTTTTGCTTGGGGGATGGAGGTGGAGGGGAGAAAAGCTGCTCATTTTTACCACAATTTGGTCCACATCCTTCCAATTACCTGGGCCTGAATTCTTATGGTATAAAAGTTGGCTAGACCTGAGTAGAAGCTACCAGATACTCCTTTATCTAGTTTGAAATTGCCACTGTGCCCACCACTCCCTAGTGAACAGTGACTCCCTCATCTACATATGTTTACTGCTTAACCCAGAAATTTTCTTTTTTCAATTTCAGATTAAAACTGTGAATAAAGTCAAAACAAAACGCAGGAAGTTTTACAGATTAACTAAATAACATTAATTATTTTTCTTGAATAAAAACCAACAAGCTATACTTACTCACAGAGAAGAATTCCATTTTCCAACCCTGTCCGAAAATCTTTATCACCAAAGCTTCTGCCTGTTACTTGCTAGAAGGG
>PVKE010047521.1:0-11894 GCA_004027555.1 Craseonycteris thonglongyai | reverse complement strand
CTCCTCCCCTTCCCTCAGGCAATCACCAAGTTATTGGGTGTGTCCATAGGTCTCTGTGTCTCACAAAGTATAAATCTTAATGATAAGAAATTTTAATTTAATTATATTAGAAGAAGTTTCAGAATCAGTAGTCAGACCATTTGGTATATTTCAAGCTATATTATTTGCATATTCTAGAAATGAAAATAAACATAATAGACTTTCCATCTAGGTTAACAAACCTCTTCATAGATGTGTTCAAACTAGATTATACATAAGCAAAATTCTTCGATGTTAAACTTGACTAGCAAATATTGATATGTCTAAGTTTTTATTTCCCAAATTCAACTAAAAATGGAATATATTTAGCTTTTAGAGTTTGTATTATCCTATCCCAAACATATTACATGTCATTTTTTTAGAACAGGCAATGTAGCATAATAAAAAGAAAGTCTTGGAAAACTCAATTATTCTCAGTCTGCTTAAGCCTAAAAGAAGAAAAGGCAGGGAGAAGTTAAGGACTTCATATGGGATAATTCATGTACTTTTTTTTAACTATATAGCTCTATGCAAACTAAAGATATTATTTATTCAGAAATCTTGACATATTTCCCTTTAATTGTTCCACATTAAAAAAAGATTAAACAAACTCCTTAGAGTTTTGGAACTGAAGAGACACTAAACATATTGTTTCTTAAAAAAAGAAAAAATAGTTCAGTGACCTCGATAACTAGTTGACATCAGAACTGAAGCTATGTTTCTATTATTTCCCCCACTCTTTACTTGACATACTAATTCTTTTTAACATTTCTTAAATGTTAAATGACTCTTTCTTAATACACATATTTCTTTGCTGAGCATGTCGGCCACTTCCTTGATGATTTGATGATTTTATAAAAGTATAACAAGAAAATATTGAAGGGTTTTTAATGAGAAATGGCATGACCCAATTTATGTTTTTAGAAGGTCTGTCCACTGCATGAAGAATGAATTAGAAGTTTGCAAGAGCAGATACCAGGAGACATATAGTGTTAAGAGGATATAGCTAGGATTAAGGTAGGGTTATACAGATGGAGAGAAGTAGAAAGATTTGAGATATATTTGGTTATACAGATGGAGAGAAGTAGAAAGGTTTAAGATATATTTAAAAGTACAATCCATAAGACCCAGTGATAAATCTAATATGTGATAAGAAAGAAAGAATGACTCTTGGTTTTAGCATTTTATCAACAAGGGATAACTTTATTTTGAGTCATTTTTTCTCTATGTAGAGGAAACTTGTATCTTCACTGCATTAATTCAGAGTATACTTTACCTGTCCTTCAACAATCTATCAGTATAACTGATTTTGGGTCATCAGTGCACTGTGCTCTTGTCATCCCATATCCTGAAGGATGATCTCCCACCCACCTCTAAGGAATTATTTTAAAGGGACTCTACTAAAGTCCTGGGGAGACAGAGGTCTCACATAAGCATTAAAACCTCACAGCCTTGAGCTAAGCATAAATAACACATAAACAAGAAGTTCTATTTTTACTTTTACTGAAAGGCAGTTCTCTTTGGGGAAATAATAATATGGAGATGTTTCTCTATATCTAGAATTCAGTTGACTCTATTTCAATCTGCTTATGTTCATAATTTTTCTGACTTCGTTGTTGTTGTTGTTTAACTGAGTTACCACTGATTATGTCAGTCTTCATAAAGCCCTCCTCAGTGTTAAACTCTAATAATTTTGAGTATGGGTATAATTGAAAAGATGAAATTGTATGTAAGAGTTTACTAAAAGTAAATATAACCACATAACACAAAGTAATCTTAATTTAGTTCAATAAAAACTCTACATTATATTATAAACTGTCTCCCCTTACAAAGAGAATTACAGACTACAAAAATAAGTTGCAAATAGAACACTCACTTTATCATTAATTGCCATTTATGTGTTTTTGATTGTATCTAACTTATTAAAATATAAAAGTTTAAATATTACACAAGAACTTTATGAAGAGTCTTGTCTCAGAAGAAACTACCGTCACTGCTTATCACATTGCATGTGTATAACTGAAAATGAAAGTCCTAATGCTGCCCCAAAATAGACCAAATGATGTCCTAAAATACTAATTCTAATTGGTAGTATTATGAATAATATTCTTTTTATTCTTTATATTTTTAATTATATACTGTTAGTCTGTACAACTTTTGAGATCAAGTAAGTGTTATCATATTTAATGTAAAAATTAAGACATACATTCTGATTTCAAAACTTACTACCTAGCTACAGCAATCAAGACATTGTGGTACTGGCACAAGGATAGGTCAATGAAACAAAACTGAGAGTCCAGAAAAAAACACTGAAATTTATGATCAATTGGTTTATACAAAAATACCAGGGAAGCCGGGATGGCTCAGCAGGTTAAGCGATTGCTTTGCAGCCCCTGGGACGGAGGATCAAATCCAGGCCTCAGCTCGTGTAGACCCATATGCTGAACTGGGGTGTGCTTCCCATGTTGGAGGACCCCAGTTTGGTTCTTGCCCCCTGGTTCAGCCCCTGGCTCAAGGGGGTGTGCTTCCCATGCAGGAGGCCTCCAGCCCAGTCCCTGCCCTGGGTTGCCCCCCGCCTACCTGTGCAAAATAAAACCATGTCAAAAACTGATGGCATACAACTATGGAGATTGCTCTGGGCCCTCCCCCTTCTCTCTGTCTCCCTCTGTCTCTGTCTCTTTCTGTCTCTGTCAAAAGCAATAAAATAAATCTTTTTTTTTAAAAGGACTTATAAAATAATACCAAGATAACTCAATGGGGAAAGGATAGCTTTGTAATAAATGATGCTGGGACAACTACATTACATACCTATATGTAAAAGAATGAATATGGACCCTATTTCATACCATATACTAAAAAAATGGATCAATGACTTAAATGTAAGAGCTAAAACTATTAAAGCTGTTAGAAGAAAACCTAGGCATAACTATTTGGGATTTTCAATGAGGTAATGGTTTCTTAGATTTGACACTAAAAGTGCAAACAATAAAAGAATATTTGATAAACTGAACTTTATCAAAATTAACAATGTTTGTGATTCAAAGGAAACCATCAAGAAGTGAAGTAACAACACACAAATTGGGAGAAAACATTGGCAAATCATGTATTTATGAGGAATTTGTACTCAGAATATTTAAAGAATTCTTGCAACTCAACAATAAAAAAGACAAATAGTCAAATATTAAAATGGGGAAGGGGTTTGAATATACTTGCTTTCTCCAGAATGGAGAAATGGCCAATAAGCATATGCAAAGATCTTCAACATCATTAGTCTTTAGGGACATGAAAATCAAAACCACAACGAAATATCAGCTCACACCATCAGGATGACTATTACCAAAAAGACGTATATTAACAAGTCAAGGATCTGAAGAAATTAAAACTCTCACATATTGCAACTGGGAATATAAAATGATACTGCCATAGGAAAACAATCTGACAATACCTCAAAATATCCTACATAGAATTACAATATAACCCAGCAATTTCACTCCTAGGTATCTACACGTAAAACATATAAAAACTTACGTCCACACAAAAACTTGTACATAAATAATGGAAACAACCCAAATGTCCACCAGTTGATAGAAGAATAAACAAAATGTGGTCTATCCATACAGTGGAACACTATTTGCCAATAAAACAGAATGAAGTCCCAACACAGACAATGAAGATAAACTTTGAAAACATTATATTAGATGAAGAAAGCCAGACACAAAAGGCCACATATTATATAATTCTGTTCATATAATGTCCAGAAGAGGCAAATATATAGAAATAAAAAGTAGATTAGTGGTTGCCAGAGACTGAGAGAAAATGTAAAGTGGGAATGGGGAGTGACAATTAATGAGCATAGGGTTTCTTTATGGCATGATGACATGTTCTAAAATCAGATTTTGGTGATAATTTTACAATTTTGTAAATACAATAAAAGCCATTGAACTGTATGTACACTTTAAATGAGTAAACTTTATAGTATGTAAATTATATATCAATGAAAAATTTTATAAGAATATTTGTAAGAATATTTTGTAAGAAACACTAGCAATAGTGTTTGTAACAAAAAATTGAAAGTAATCAAAATATTCATCATCAGTAGAACAGATAAATAAACGTGTATATTTATAATCTTCAATGTCCACAGGAATGAAAATGAATAATCTATGTACTAAGTATAAATAAAGACAAAACTCAAAAACATCACTGAATAATAGAAGGAAGTTACTAAGTACACAAAACAATTCCATGTATAACGTTCAAATAGACAAAACTAAAGTTAACTCTTTTCTGACTTGATTACTCAAAGAAAAGTATCGGTGTCATAGTTAACAACTTGTCCATATTATAAAATGTCTGTCCATATTATAAAGTATACATCTTCAAATTTTTTTTTTAAGATTTATCTTTATTGTTTTTGACAGAGAAAGAGAGATACAGAGACAGAGAGAGAAAAAGAGATACAGAGACAGAGGGAGAAAGAGAGATACAGAGACAGAGATAAAGGGAAGGGGGAGGGCCCAGAACAGCCCCCATAGTTGCACATCATTGGTTTTTCCACATAGTTTCATTCCACAGGTGGGCGGGGCTGCACAGGGCAGGAACTAGGCTGGGGTCTCACCCCATTGAGAACTGTACTGGGGGCGCTCCCCAGTTCAGCATATGGGTCCACACAGGCCAGGGCCGGGATTCGATCCTCGGTCCCCGGGGCTGCAAAGTGAGCGCTTAACCCACTAAGCCATCCTGGCTTCCCCTATTTTCAATTTTTAAAGTTAAAGATTATTTTTCTGTGAAAGAAGGCTCTCTTCTCTAAGAATAGGCACCATCAATATTTTTCTCTTCAGTCTGTACTTTATGTTACAAATTCTTATTTAAAGAAAGTTAAAAAGAAAAAAAAATCTCTTGATACCAGAGTGTCAGTATAGTTGATGAATACATACCAATGTCCAAGCATTACAAGAACATCCACGAAACATCAGAAACAAAACGTAAGTCCATATTGTATCCCACAGTGAATACTGGCAGGTTATTACGAGCGTGCTATTGAGGATAGCAGCACTTCCATCCACAAGTTATCAAATTAGAAGACTTTAAAAGTAAACTGTCTTTTATTTTGAAGCAATTTTATCTTTTTAGAATTCTCTGCTCATATATTTAAAGCCTGTTTCCATGAAAAACAAAGCTACAGTTCTCCCACTTATCAATTTACTACAGGATTAGTCTCTGGTTTAGGTGGTATAATATCTGAAAGAGGAGTGATATGGGTTCAGTGGGTTCCTGGGTTCCACTAACAGGAGATTCTGATTCAATGAGGTTTAGCTATATGTATATTTTAAAAGGCATCACAGGGAATTTTGAGGAAATCACTGAATTACAGACTGATTAAAGTCCCAGTTCCAGTTTTACATTGTAAAGTACGATAACCACGCAAAGCAACTTGTTGGCAACATCAGAACCATACTGGGTTGATCTGGTCATCAAATCTCAGGGCTTAGAAAACAAACACACTCTGCTCTGTGATAAGCTGAGTAGCTGTTTTAGCTAGTAACCAAAGTGAAATGACATCCCACTTAGAAGGCCCCACAGGCATTGAACACAAAATCAGTAACCAGAAGTCATTCTTTAAATAATGTACATTCTTCAAGGTACTTACAGGGAAAAAGAAACATTAAGTGATAAGTAGCTTGCATTCTCTAGGTGTGTGGTAACATTTTTCCTTTAGGTATGCATAAATAATCTCTATGTTGTAATTGGGTCTTAGTTTTCACCCAAAGTTTTTTATGCCTTGCTGCAAAAATGGAAATTGGGAACCAAGAAAAACTTATTAAGATCCAGATTTCTCGATTTCTCTAACTTTAGAAAGTATTGGGATGGTATGTCAAAAACACCTAGAACAAAAGCACAAGTTTAACTCTGCATATCTTACCCATTTGTAGTTATTTAGGTAATGATCATCTATCTACAGGCTTCACAGACATTTTAAGTCACCTGATTTGTTTTTTGGTTTTGGTTTTGGTTTTTTGTTTATTTGTTTTTGTTGCCTCATAAGATCTTTAAATTCCATCAAGTGTAGGATCTGTCTTAGATTGTCCATGAATGTGACTTTCTGCAGACACACATTGATGGAGAACCAGAGGAATTACCTAAACAGGATAAAGAATGAACTAATCACAGCAGTCTAGGCCTGTGCCAAATAGTTGAAACTTGTTTGCTGTCTACCTAATCCCCTCCTCAGTCTCACTAGGTTCCTCTCCAGCATGGCAGGTCTGCTTCTAACTCTTCCTGCTTCTGCAGTGCTACACCACATAAACAGGTTTCTTTCACTCCTTTGCTTCACTTTGGATTTGTTTATTGGCTCAACTTCTCTAACTTTCTTTGGGATAAAAAGTTACATAAATAAGAACTCTTCTCTGTTTAGAACATGTTGACTAGAACTAAGTCATCTTTGATTCCTAATATATTTTAAGAAAATACATACTAACAATTAAACACTAAACATGAATATGTCTTTTGTTTTTATTCTATCAAGAGGAATGAAAAATAATATAACAATAAGAAAACAAGAGAATGCCAGGATAGCTCAACAGGTTGAGCACTTGCCTTACTACCACAAGGTCCAAGGAAAGAATAACGGACCCAGCCCATGCAGGCCCCATATGCTGAAATGCAGCACAACTGGTGACCACTGAAGACTGTCTCCTCCCATGCAGGAGGCCCTCAGTTTGGTTCCTGCCCTGCATGGCCCCACATCCACCTGTGTGGAATGAAACCATGTCACAACTAATGATGTGCAACAATGCAGACTGCTCTGGGCCATTTCCCCATTCTGTGTGTGTGTGTCTCTCTCACTTTCTCTCAAAAAATAAAAAATAAAAATGTTTAAAAATAAAAAAGAATAAGAAAACAAAATTCTTGATTAGAAAATGGGCCAAAGGCCTTAACAGACACCCCATACCAAAGATATACAGATAGCAAATAGGCATATGAAAAGATGCCCCAGACAACATGTCATCAGGGAAATGCAAACTAAAACAATGAGATAGCATGACACATCAATAAGAAAGGTCTATCTTCAGAACACTGAAGATACCAAATGCTAATGAGGATGTGGAGCAACAGGAACTCTTGTGTTTCCGGTCGGAATGCACAATGCCACTTTTGAAGATAGCTTGTCTTTTCTTGTAAACATATTTGCAACACATGATCCAGTGGTCATGCTTTTTGGTATTTATCCAAAGAAGCTGAAAACTTATATCCACATTAAAACCTGTACATAGATGTTTATGGCAGCTTCATTCATAATTGCCAAAAGTTGGAAGCAACCATGATGTCTGTCCTTCAGTAGGTGAACAGATGAATAAAATGTGGTATATCCAGACAATAGAATATTATTCAGTACTAAAAGAAAAACTTTAAAAAAGAGCTAGCAAGCCATGAAAAGACATAGAGGAAACTTAAATGCATATCATTAAGTGAAAAAAAGCCAATCTGAGAAGGTTATATGCTGTATGATTGAAACTATATGATATGCTGGAAAAGGCAAAACTATGAAGACAGTGAAAAAAGATAAGTGATTGCCAAGGTGGGGTGGCGTAGAGGTGAATAAGCAGAGCACAGAAGACTTTTAAGGCAGTGAAAATACTCTTAATAAAATTACAATGATGGATATATGACATTATACATTTGCCCAAACCAATACAATGTACAACACCAGTGAACCCTAAGGTGAAGTACGGACTTTGGGTGATTCTGATGTGTCAATATAGGTTCATCCTTGGTTAATAAAAAAAAGTACCATTCTGATGAGTGGTATTGACAAGGGGGAAGCTATAAATGTATGAGCAGGGAGTATATGGGGAATCTCCTCCCAATCTTGTTGTAAACCTGAAACTATTCTTAAAAACTAAAGTGTTTGGGGAAACTGAGATGGCTCAGTGGGTTGAATGCTTGTCTTGCAGCCCCAGGTCAAAGGATCATATTCCAGCCCCAGCCTGTGTAGACCCATATGTTGAACTGGAGTGTGCCCCCAGTTCAGTTCTTTCCGGGGCAAGCTTCCCATGTGGGAGGCCCCCATCCCGGTTCCTGCCCTGCACAGACCCACACCCACCTATGGAGTGAAACTATAACAAAAACTGATGACATACAACTATGAAGACTGCTCTGGGTCCTCCCCCTTCTCTCTGTCTCTGTCTCTCTCTCTCTCTCTCTCTCTCTGCCAAAAATGATAAAAAATATATTTTTTAAAAAACTAAAGTATTTAATAAAAACTAATAATAGAGGCTGAATAATTTACCAAAATATCAATGTGTTTTTGTCCTCCCATCCATAGGTATTTTTTCCTCTTTATCCAAGGAGGCTTCTGAGCTTATGTGTCCCTTTGCTTTGTCTCAAATATTTCTGTGTCCAAATATAAAACAAACTATTGAGAATGCAGAAGATAACATGCCCTCTTGACTTTTATATTCAAAAGCTTAAACTCATGGAAGGAATTACAGGTCATGCCAGTGAAAGAGACAAGGCTGGTGGGGGCTTTGAGGTAGGGGGATGAGGAAGTAGGACAGCTTCTTCTGAAGAATTGGGGAATTATAGCTCATCTCTATACAAATGAACCCATGCATCCTCTCCCCAAAATGTCACTGGCCCTCTGATGTGTCATAAATGTGACCTGTGGAAGAGTGATGGGCATAAAATACTAAGAATCATGTCCATGGGCACCTTGGGGAAAGAGCTTGTGACCAGTCTCGGCACAGAAGTGGCAATGTTGCTATGTGGTTTAGGAAACAAACAGTCAAAATTACAGACTGAGGAACATATTGATCTGGAGTGCAGAGAACCCTTACAACCTTTGGCTGATCAGGATGTCAGGGAAAGAGCCTCAGTAATGACTGAGACTGAATGTCTTGGCAATCTATCAGGATAGGGACTTGGACGAAATCTGAGCTAGAAAAACACAGGGGATACAACAGTTTCTTATTGCCTCATGTTTTCAGAATATTAAATTTTCTAAATAACAATATTTGGTAGAAAAATTCTCTCTATATATATGCCTTACTTTTTCAGCACAAGTGTTTAGATGACCACAGAGAACTATTCCAGAAAACCACTAATCAATATTTTCAATTTAAGAAAGGTCACCTATGGAACCATCAAGATATTCAATGTAGTGGCAATAGGAGAAACATGCCTTGTGAATACAATGAAGAGCATAAAGTATAATAAATTGCTCCAATTTCCACATGAAATACAATCACTTTTTCTCACTCACCATGGAACAAAACCAAAAAGGAATAAAATATAAAAATGCCAGACCTCCACTTCTAAAACTATCTTGTGAAAGGTACCTGGTAAAGATATAATGCACACTTATTAAACAAAGAAGAGTCACCCTAAATGAATTCAGTTAATCCACACTGCCAACTATGATTCAAGTATGTTTTTCTCCTTTTGAATACAGAATTGAAGAGAATCCCAGGGTCAATCTCACTGAAATATCATATTGAGAGTAAAGTAGTTTGAAGTGTTTTAAGAGTGTTCAAGTGTTTTACAGATTCACTTTTATTTATAAAAGCTGTCAATACCCACTATTTCTTATGCTTCTTGGATCTCCCATCCTTTTCTACCTATTTACTTCCTGTTTTCACTTAAAAGATTTCAGTTAAATAAGTTTTAAGATCTAAATACAAAGCTTTGAAAAATATTTTCCTTTTTATACAATAAGCCAACTTCACCCCAGATAGGCTGCTCAAATCCACTCCATAGGGAGTAAAGATATTCGCCCACAACTTTACCCTGAATTACTTAGTGAAAGAAGCGTGCATGTGACTTCAAAGTATTTTAAGTTCCCTTCGAAAGGAAGTCTATGTGTCTGTGATGAATTAATACTCATCTATCCCATCTCCTACTTCTACAAAACCTTATGCCTTAACCTCCTCACAAATTCCAGTATCACAGAGCATTTCCTATGACTTGATACCAACCACCTCTTACAGATGAAAATTGCAACACACAACTATAAATTAGTCTGATGAATAACCATGGTTGTTCTTGGAAAAAACAACAACAGAACATTCCTAATCCACACAAAAGATCCTAGGCTTGACAAGAACTAGTGCAGCACATATGAGAAGGACACAAATCCCCTAAATCTAAGGATTGGATTTTTTTATCCACAACTGTAGATATCAGCCTCAGAAAGCCTAGTGAGGCAGGACAATTGCAGCCATTAAAAGAAAGACTAAAAGGTATTCATTGCTTAAAATGGTGGAATTCTTCTAGCAAACTGCATTGATCACAAAGCAGTGAAGACTACAGAACACAAACTAGTAATCAAAATATATGTCCTAATAAGATTGTAACTAAGATGCTGAGGGTCTTCTCTGATTCCCCATCTGTAATATTGCCAGTAGTTCCAATTCTATTTCATAGGCACATACCAAAATAGATACATAGATAGATAAGGATACAGACAGGGCTTTGTTATTAATATTGAAGGCTCAGATACACTCTTTAGTTCTTCAGTGACCTGTTTAGGTCACAAACAGGTTATTTCTTATGTTATTGAAGCATAGACAGATCTTTCAAGGGGTTCAAATCCTATCCTTGGTGAAAGGTATTCAATGGCTTTCTTTACATACATTTTACCAAACTAGAACCGATCAACAAACTGTCTTTCCTTTTCAACTACAATGAAATAGCAAATCTACACTGAATCCTTTTGTTAGGATGCAACCATAGTTTAGAAAGTATTGATGTATATGCATGTATACAAGTTCTGACAATTAAGTTCATGAGTCCATCCTAGAAAAAGTGCTACATACCTCATTGCTGAATGTCACTATAGGCACCTTCCAAGTACTCCCCTTGGGGAGCTATGCACCAATGTCAGTGCCTAGCACACCCTTCAAACCAATTTTGGAACTCTTTTTCTGTAATGGCCATCAGAACAATTGTTGTATTACCTCTGAAGTCCCGAGTGTCATCAAAATGTCCCCCTTCAAATATTTCCTTTAGATAAAGGAAAATGTCATTGGGGGACAGATCAGGTGAGCAGTGGGTGTGTAGATATTCCAATACAGTTATTTCTTTACTGGCTAAAAATCCCTTCACAGTTGTGCTGCGTGAGCTGGTGCATTTTTGTGATGCAAGAGCCATGAGTTGCTGGTAAAAAGTTCAGGGGGGTCTCCGTATAATTTTTTTCATGCAGGCTTTTCAGCACTTCCAAATAGTCAACTTGATTGACTGCTTAACTAGTTGGAACAAATTCATAATGAACAATCCCTCTGATATTAAAAATGGTTAGCAACTTTGTTTGACTTTTGATCGGACTGACAGAAATTTTTTGGGCCTGGAGAATTGGCTGATTTCCATTGGGCACTTGGATGCTTTGTTTCAGGGTAATATTGGTACACCCATGTTTCATCACCAGTGATAACATGGCTCAAAACCTCATCTTGCCTCTCCAAAAGATTTTTGCAAACTTCTATGGTACCATTTTTGTTGTTGTTGTTCATTTTATTGGGGTGACATTAATTGATATCAATTACATTGTTTCCAGGTGTACAATTCTACATTACATTGTCTATACATTGCATTATGTGCTCACCACCCAGAATCATCTCAATTTCTATCACCGTATGTTTGATTCCCACTCCCTACTCCCCCCAACCCATCTCTCCCACCACACTGCCCCCGTACCCTCAGGTAACTACTAAACTATTGACTGTGTCCATGAGTCTTTGTTTCTTTGTTCCTTTCAGGTTTATATTCCACCTATATGTGAGGTCATATGTTTCTTGATTCTTTCATTCTGACTTATTTTGCTTAATAAGATGTTTTCAAAGTCCGTCCATGTTGTCACAAATTGCTGTATTTCATCTTTT
>PVKE010047520.1:0-11893 GCA_004027555.1 Craseonycteris thonglongyai | reverse complement strand
CATCCACTTTGTTTTGTATAGTTTTAGTTTATTCATCTTTGTTGCATATAATGTTGTACTGCATGAAAACATCACAATTTATTTACCCATGTTACTATTGCTAGACATTTGTGTTGTTTTCAATTTGGAGTAATTACCAATGCTGCTACTATAACTATTCCTATGCACATTTTCTATATATATATATTCCTGTTGGACACATATCTAGGAATGAAATTACATATAATTGTATATAATCAATTTAAATAAACATTGCAAGTTTCTAACCTGGTTGTTTCCATCTACATTTCCATCTGCAATACGTAAAAGTTCGAGTTGTGCCACATCTTTACCAGTATAGTTACTCTTTGTAAATTTTAGTCATTATGGTGAGTGTGCAGAGATATCACATTATAATTTTAATTTGCATATCTCTGATGCCTAGCAAGGTTCAATACCTTTCCATGTGTTTCCATACATTGTTTTTGTAAAGTGTCTCTTTGAATCTCTTATCGTTGGTTTGTGTATCTTTTTCTTATTGAATTATGGGATTAATGGATCTTTTTTATTCAATTATTCTTGATGCATGAGTCTTTCATCAGGCATTTGTATGGCATATATTTCCCAACAAGTGGCTTGCCCTTTCACTATCTTAATGATGAACAGATTATTTTGTCTTTGTTTTTCAATATAACCTCTGGCATTTAGAGCAATTTCTGTTTATTCCAAAATAGTATTCCATGTTTTCCTCTAAAAGTTTTATTGTTTTTCACTACATCTTTAGATATACAATTCATCTGGAGTTGATTTTTATGTATAATATGCAATAGGGATTAGGTTAAGTTTTTCACTGTATGGATATACATTCAATTCAATAACATTTGTGTAATGACTATCTTTTCCCCCACTGCACTGCAGTATGATTTTTGTCATTAGTTATATCAATATAGAGGGTCCAGCAGAAGTAACACCCCCTTTTTTATGAGCTGGTAAACTTAAAAAAAGGCGTTACTTCTGCCAGACCCTGTAAGTGTGGGTCTGTTATTGGACTACCTATTTCTGTTCTGTTAGCCTATTTGTATATGATTATGCCAATATCACACTGTTACTATTGTTTATAATATGCCTCGGTAGTAGACAGAACACCTCCTTCAGCTTTGCCATTCTTCAAGACTGACTCTGACTTGCTATTCCTGGTCCTTTCCATTTCACATGCATTTTAGATCAGCATATCAATTTGTCAGTACACACACACACACACACACACACACACACACACCTCCTGAAATTTTGCTTTAAATTTATTGAATATTTGGATCATTTAAGTAATGACCTGTTGTTTGTTCCAAGAGCAATGAAAGATGGCTGCTGTATGATTTCACTTTGACAAGAGCTGTCTGGGGAAGATCTAGCATAAATGCCTCTATTTTTCATATTATATGCTGGATACTTTCTGGATAGCCCACATATTTGGGGTCTACAAAACAAAATAAGTGAACAAACAAAACAGAAACTAACTCATAGATACAGAGAACAAATTGATGGTTGCCAGATAGGGGTTGGGGTTATGGGAGATGGTTGAAAAAGGTGAAGGAATTAAGAAATGCAAACTGACAGTTATAAAAATAGTCATAATAGTTATGTAGATGTAAATTACAGCATAGGCAATATAATCAATAATGTTGTAATTACTATGTATGGTGTCAGCTGAGTACTAGATTTACCAGGGTGATCACTTCATAAGTAATATAAATGTTTAATTATTATGTGTACACCTGGAGTTAATATATTGTATGCCAACTGTAATTGAGAAAAAAAATTAAATTGTTAAAAAATAAAATATAGTAAAAAAGTAAAAGCCATTTCAGGAGCAGTTAATAATCCCTGGAGATACTTATCAGGCACTCCTGGTAGCAGCTCTGTGAGGACACAGTTCTGCTTTGTGGATACAGCTAAAGCACTCAGAGAGCACATCATCCATCTCTTATGAAGTCTGATCTGTGGCTGCATTTTCCTCTTTGTTACTAACGTGACATAGAGGTGACCTCTAGATGTCATCAAGTTCATCTCAAAGAAGTAGATTCTTCCTTATCCAGGGACTCAAAATCACTGTTTCTGAACTAATTGTGGCCACTAATAAGCCACAATCAATGTAACTGCCACTGTCTCTATGTGACAGGAACGCCACCCCTAAACCTAGCTGTGTGGAGTGAGGGACCATCTCCGAGAGGCTGTCAGGGCCTGTTATCCAAGTGACATCACAGCCTGTCAGCAAACAGGAGGGAGGGTCCACATCCTTGGGCACTGTTGTTATTGACAGTCTTGCGGGGTGGGGGGGGCATCAAGCTGGAAAGGGCTGGAAGGGAGGAGGGAAGCATGCACATTGAATCTTATGTCTGACATCCACTACTAGTCATGACTCATATGTGATCATGTTGCCCTAACATACGGTACTTCGAGAGAACCAGGAGTAATGCCCTCTCCTTATTATTAACTTGGGTAGTATGTGTGTATATTACATAATTTTGGAAATGTAGTTAATTACACATAATCTGTTCCACCAGAAGTACCATATTTTCCGGCATATAAAACGACCGGGCGTATCAGATGACCCCCTAATTTTACAGTTAAAACATAGGTTTAGGCCTATATTCACTGTATAAGACTATCCCCCACTTCCGAGGCTGTAATCTAATACAGCAAATATAGGCCTAAACCTATGTTTTAACTGTAAAATTAGGGGGTCGTCTGATACGCCCAGTCGTCTTATACGCTGGAAAATACGGTACTATTCCCTTTACAATCAATGAGGACATTACTCTCTGTGGTTGTGCACAACCCAATCTACACAATGAGGGCCTTGACCTCAGAAAAACCTAACTCAAGTGATTTCCTTGTCACCCTTAGGTCTGCCTCAGTCTGGCTTAGGAAGCAGAATACAGTAGACACTTTTGTGCCAATGAGTCTCTGTTGAAACCTAGATCTATATTTGCAAAATTAGATCAAGTGTTTATAATTCTCCTCTCAAAACCTCTTTTCTTTACTCAACTCATCTAAAGAGGTTTGGATAGCTGAGCACTTGCCACATAAACGAAGGGGTTTTCCAGGAGTTTTGTGTTAGGTTCTTCTGAGGTCAAGTCTGTACAGAGGTGGCCAGGACTGGTCTGGGGTCCAGGTCTCCTTTCTATACCTCCTTCCTTCAAGCCAAGTTGCTCTTTGGGGTCACTAGTATCTTTTCCTGCCTGAAAAATCTTAGTTTGTGCCATTTCCATTCACTATAGAAGTTTGAATAGAGATAAAACCCAAAAGGAAAAAATTGGGGGTCTGTTTTTATTTCTCCTAAAAGGACCATTATTCTTTAAGTAAATTTACTAAACTTTTCATGGTTCCAGGGACATTAGGAGGAGAAGGTTTCATCAGGTCACAGAAGGTTCTGCTACATCCTTCCTCCAAGTTAACGGTTATCACTTATTCCCTGTGCATTTGCATAATTAGTAAATATAGGAAATAGAGCCTTAGAGCCTTTTCTAGCAAACATTTTTTTCTAAGGGTCATGCTACCTCCATCTAGAAACACTACCTGAAAGTTTCTCTAAATTAAAAAATATATAACACCTCATTAGGCATTCTGCAATGTCAAACATTTAGAAAAGTGCCTTGTTCATTTCTGAACAAAGTGTCTTGTTAAAAAAAAAAAGGCAGTTATTATTGGGTTGCTAATAGTTTGAGGTCATGCATTTTTTTCACATTGTAAATACATTTCTGGATATAACAAACATAAGAAAGTGTACATTTTGCATCAATGTACATTTTATCAATATACATTTTACAAATGCTGAATTATTTTACTATGGCGTTTTTATTCTGGATATCATTAAGACTTCTTAACATTCAGGAAGAAACATCAGATTTCTATCTGTCACAGAACACTAAATTCCCAGGAAAAGGGACTAAGTCCTCTAAGTCTCTTACATTTACTTCAACCTTGGGTTAAACTATTGAATTAAGGACAATCTTCCCCATATCCCAATGAATTAGCAAACAAATAACTTTTCTTAAAGGGATTGTTTCTCCTAACCACACTTGATTCTGCTCTCAAGCATAAAGTTTCTTAATAATTACAGTAACAGGTGATATTTTTAGCCATGTATTCAATTCTATTAAATTTTTATGAGTTAATCATATAAAATTTGCATAATAAAATTACATAAAAGCTAAAAGGAGAAGGTTATTAGTGATGAGAGGAATGCTGAAAAGAACTTACATAAAAGTGTTTGCACTGTTTTGTTGTTATTGTTCCTAACATATAATGTCATATACCTCAGTCCTCTGCTTACCATGGTATTTGGTGCCATTTCCTGCTGCCATCCTGTTTCACAGCAATGAGAGAATATACATTGTTTCATTCACATGCTTTCAAAAGTCACACTCCACAACTAAATTTTAAATCTGTTCTTGGCTCATTACTTTTCTCAAGAGGAATATTTATGTTATAGTTTAAGAAGGTTCAAGTTAAGGCAGGGATATTATAAGGACAGGCCAGTGGACTATCCAGAGCCCCTGAAATTGGCTTAAACTTTATGAGTTATCTTTGATCTAGGACTCCTTTGTTCTAAACCCTGATTCGATGAGTGTCTGAGAATATCTCTGTCTTATGAACCAACTCAAATTAACCGACACTCATGCGATACCAATGTCTACGAACTAGCTGGCTGATGTATTAATTCAGTTATTTAATTATCTCTCTACCATCTTTGGAGATACTGTCTATATTTATGGTGGCTTTTTAAATCTCTGCTTTGATCTAGTATATGAGTTTATTCATCTTGTTTAACTTCATAAATATATATATTTTTTACTTCTCTAGAAGTCTAGGCATTCTAATGGTTCCAGAAATCACTCTTTAACTTCTATAAGTTGTCTTTTGATAAAATTAGAGGAATAAATGCAACAAAATCTAGAAGATCAAAAGAAAATCTTCACATTTATTTGCACTGTGCTCTTTGCATATCTGTCTTTGGTAAGATGGGTAGTTCATAAACATAGATGTTTCCATTAGTCCTGAGTGGTCTATTTTAAATACAGAAAGGAACACCCTTGAGGTAGGAGAGAAGAAGTCTCTCTCTGGGCCCTTTCCTTGCCTCCATGGAACAAGTTCACTGATATCTCACTTCACTCTATGTAGTCAACAAGGAAGCTTTACAGCTAGTAAGACAATTACAGAGAAGATTCTGCTATACCTTATCTAATTTCTAAGGCCATACCAAGGCAAAACATGTTTGTTTGTTTGTTTGTTTTTCCAATGGTCCCAGTTTTAAACTGCTCACTTTAGGTATCTTTTCTCTTCTACTATCCCTTTACTCTCACTTTGGGTACCCATTGCCTCCTTATTCTCTCTTTTTTTTGTTTTTTGACGGGGAGCATTGGATTAGCATTCTGATCATTTTAAAACTATATTTTATGAGCTATAAAATATTTAAAATAAAATGAACAGATTATGTTAATATTATAGAATTCCAGGGAGTAAGGACATAAATAGGACTTATGGATGAGATTGTCACTTTCCAGAAGCATAGATAATACTCCATGTAGGCATTTACTATCTTTCTCTTCTACACTGACTCGGTCCACTCCTAGTTCTTCCTCCTTTCCAAGAGAAGAGGAGTTAATGATATGGTTAGTCAACTTGGGCAACATTGACTTGCGTTTGTATTATCCTTGCATGTCACCAATCCAGCTCTCACTCTTGCATCTATAAGACTAAGTGGACCCACAGCCTATCATCAGTGACCATGTAACCAATTCGCTTAAGATAATCCAAGCTGCACAGAACCAGAAAACTCACTCCTTCCTTCCTTGATTTCCTTATTCTATGCATCTAGCCCAAAATTTCACTTTAATAAATGATATAAGTTCCATTTAGGACTTAACTCTAAGTTGTTTGTTTAACCCCTGTCTTTTGAAGAGACCTACATTTGAATATTGGATATTTATGCAACTATTAATAAAAGTGTACTTTACTCTCGTTTAGGTGTTTTCCTTTGCATAGAGTTCCTCAAGGGAATTTTGGTGACAGTACAGAATAGGGTAAGGAGGATTATGGGGAAAGGATAGCATTAATTAACAGAGCAGAAATAGAAAAACAAAATCCTAGCTCTGTGGCCATTAAAATAACGATGAATCTCCTAGCTCTACTTTAATATCATGAGCTCATCAGAGCTCATTTTTTAAATCTGGAGTGTCTTGAGGGTTTGACATATTCTCTGATCAAAGAGAAAAATATCTCCTCTCTTCCTCTTAAAATAATATGAGTTAGAAAAAGGAATTTAGGAAACTGAGTGAAACCAAAATAGTAAAATTAATAGAAAATGAGAATCATGAATGGTGGAAAAGTCCAAGCTTATCATTATTTAATATCAATTTGCCATCTGTTCCAGATCGAATAACCCATCTGGTGTCTGCTGCCAATAAGTATCAACACATCTTCCAGATGCCTCTGCTGAGCATAATTATTAAAGTTTGTACTTGATTTAAAAACAGATGTAGTAGGGCAAAGTATTTATATTTCATCACAACTAAAATTGTGATGGCTTTCACTTTTCTGACAACTCCAATCCACTCATACAAAATCATTAGCTGGGCTGAAGGCAAACAAGAGTGACAACTGGTGTGTATTGGGGACACTTCACAATTGTGATGATGAGCACAGCCAGTGGTGATGGTAACTGTAGGCATAAAAGAGCAATCAGCTCAGGGATGCCGGGATAGCTCAGTGGTTGTGTGCTTGCCTTGCATTCGTGAGGTCTGGGGATCAATCCTGGCCCTGGCCTGAGCAAATGCAAATGCTGACCTGCAGTGCAGCTGGCAACTGCCATGATGGCTCGTTGGTGAAGGTTTTCTCCTCCCATGTGGGAGGCCCCTGGTTTGGTTCCCACTCTGTTCAGCCCCATGTCCACTGGTGTGGAATGAAACCGTGTTACAACTAATGATGTACAACTATGGATACTGCTCTGGGCCCTCTTCCCTTCTCTCTCTCTCTCTCTCTCTCTTTCTCTCTCTCTCTCTCTCTCTCTCTCTCTCTCTCTCTCTCTGTCTCTCCCTCTCTCTTACCTGCTCTCAAAATATTAAAAAAAAAAAAGAGAGAGGAATAGGCTCTGAGAAATTCCAGCCTCTCATGAGAACCACAGGGTTCTGATGATGTAAAAGCACTGACAAGAGTTCTCGCAATCACAGGTCCTGGCTTACTAGCACACATGTATTCAGGTGCTGTTCTAGATGGCAAGAAGGCCCAAAATAAAGACTGGCATTGACTTCAAGTAGGCAGCTAAGAGGCTGTGTGGGTCAGAGAGAACACAGCACTGAACTCAAAATCATATGATTTGGGTGAGTCCTGACTCTACATTTCACAAGTTGTCTGATTTTGACAGGACACTTAATGTCTCTGGACTTGTCTTCTCATTTTTAAAGAGTTGTCACAAGAATCCTGATAAAGGTCCTTATAAACTATAAATTTCATACCCTTTTGGAATGAGTCAAGATACAAATAGATGTTAATAATCAATAAAAATAAGTTTATTACTTAAAGTATCTAAAATGTTATTTTATCAAAATATAACGGAAGATCAAATTTAAGTCAGACAGAATACACCCAAGCTGATCTATAAAAATTAAAAAATCTTCATGGAAAAAAAATGTCAGAATAATTCTTTTATAAATCTTAAAGATTCTTTCCTCCTAGCTAACATCACTCTTTTAAAATGGCCAGGTTAATACAATAGACATTCAATTTAATAAATATTAATTGAACACTTACTATTTACAAAGTTCAATGCTAGACATTATAGAGAAGTGCAGGACTGATAATCCTCTAGTATACACTGTCACAGTACTTCACTTGTCAGCACCCATTCTTAGTGGTTGATATTTGTTCCATACTGACTATTAAAGATTTTGAAGATTATCTCTGGATACAAGTATGACAAAAACACAAAGTCTCTTAGCCTTTGCCTTAGAGTCCCTTCAGTTTTCCAAATGCATGGTTGGTAAGCGGCACTATTTAAGGCATAGATAGTTGAAGTGCTGGTTAGATTTATTGGTAAAAGTATACTGACTGTCTGATACATTGGGTTGGCAAAATGAGTATGGCTATTAGAAATCTAATTTAAGTTTACATTTCATTGGGGGAATCTGTGGCTTCCTATCTTCATCTACAGTTTCAGTGATGTTTTTATTTTCCTGACTCTTGATAATAGCTTCTACTTACTATTAAACATCATATATATAAGAGCTTATGCACTAAAGTTATCCCTATTATGCTGGCAAGTCTATAAAATTGGTAATACTGTTCTTATTTAATAGGCTGAGCTAGGGGCTCAGAAGTGATTGGTATATTTCCCAAGGATTGGTGACCAAGAAGTGGTAAAGTAGTTGACTCAAGGTCTGTCTTAGATCTGGACCTTTTCACCCTTCTCTATTAAATGATTAACATGATTAAGCAGGACTTCTTCCAATCATGGGCTCTGTTTCTCCTTGAGCTATTCCCTACTTTCCAGTGTTCCATTCCTCATTTATCAGATTATACTTTAAATGGGAAGGCCACAGTAAAAGGGAGAAATTTTCCTCTTTCACTATAGCTATGAAGACAAATGACATTTATCATATGACTAGGCGGGACATCTCAACCATCAAAATAGAGTGGGTAGTGAACTCCTGTTATCAACAATAATGAGAAACTCTTAGTTGCAAAATTCTGTGGTACACAATGCACAGAATTCTGGGGATTATGGGGGAACAAGGCTACCCATGAATATCGATAAGTTAAGGTCCTAAAGTCTCTGTCATCCAAACCAAAATAGACACAAGGATAATTCCTAGAAGAGAGGTGGGAGAATAGGAGGTACTTCTCATTGATTATATACAAACATTAAATGGGGGACTTGCACTTGTTGCTTTATATAATTAGGTGGCTTAATTCTATTTTGTATTCTCCTTATGGCCAACCTTGTGACTCTGGTTTCATGTTAACTAATCATGTGCTAACCTATGCTAACCTTTATGGGTTCTGGTTTTTCTCATTTTCTTTCTCTTCTTCTCTAGTACTGATAGGATGTGCTTGAAAGATCATATTGACAGATAGCTTCCAGGGATATTTTTAGTGCTATGGATAAGAAAATCTCCAGCAAAGGTCAGATCTCTCATTGTTTTAATTAAATTGCAGTTAAAGGAGATTCTATCATGAAGGTGGCCAGTCAGCTAACTCTGCGGTTGTACACACTGAGCCATCATAAGTCTCTTTCGTTACCATGTGTGCGTAAGCATGACGTGAGGCAATGAGGCCAGGTTTTAATTTAAAATGAGGCTTGGTAAATACTGAGAGTTTTTTTCAATGTTGTTGTCATGGGCAATTTAATAAGGCTTTGTGACTGTGATTGTGAGTATTACTTTTTATTGGTATGATATTTTATCACTTTCCTTTCAAACATGAGTAGGAAATTTTTAACCAGTGGAAACATATCATTAGTTATTTGATACCACTTTCCATGACTTACAGATGATACGTCTCCACTCAGAGTTTTCAGAAGTATTTTTCTACTTATTTATCTTTTCATGTATTTACCAGATGAGAAAGCTGTTTGAGTCCATTTTGAAACCATTTTTTTTTTAAACACATATTTCCTTATAAGGGAAGAGGAAATACATTTTTCCAAGGGAGAAAGAATGTTAAGGACTATTCCTGAAATTTTATGGCTATGATGAGATTTAAATATTGCTGCTTTGTAAATAAATACAAGCATTCTCATTTATATATCTGTTACTTATTGGACCCCAAGCAAGCAATAACCCAGCGTCATAGATATTTCAGCTCAATCTGCCTTTTAGAATAAGTGAGTAGGTAATGAAAAAAATTTTAAATTAGCTTTCTGGGTTACAAATTAGATAGCAGCATATTTATTTAAAATGCTAGAAAATATTCTCAAAACTGCTTTTAGGATCTAAAAAAAGACTCATCTTAATTAAAACTGTCATTTGGCTCTCTGTTTTTTTGTTTTGTTTTTAATAGATTCACAATAAGTTTGGCTTATTTAGCAAAGAGAACAGTAGTGCAGAATGTGACAAATAAGAATTAGATAAGAAGACTGTAAAAATAGGACAGTGCTATGTTTAGTAACTGTTAGTGATTATTTCTTCTAATGAGGAGTTTCTTTTCTGCTAGACTAGAGAACAAAATATAAATGAAATATATAAAAAAGGAATAGGAGGAAAAGGAGAAAGAGAAAGATAGTGAGAAAAAGAACTAAGTAAAATATAAGTCTATTTGCCCTTTTCTGCTTATAAAAATGATGTTCATGATCCTTACATCCCTTCACTGCTTCTTCCATATACATTTCTTTTCTTCCTGGTTGAGAGCTCTCTCTCCCTTTGCCAATTTAGCTGTAGGCCTCCCTCCTGAGAAGACTATGAAAGGTACCCATTAGCTCCAATGAATTTAGCTTCAGTGACAATCTGATCTTTGGGCAGCTATTTGTGGTCTAAAATCTGGCCATCCTCTAACTCAAGGGTTCCCAACCTTTTTATACCCTAGGGCGCATTCTAAAATATCGGTAGGGTGGCGGGCACCAGCTATTTCTAAGGATATTTATTATTGAACAAGAATAAAAAATAATAAAAATAATTTTAAAATAATAAATTTATTGTACAAATTATATACACACAAAGAAACATATATACAAAACATAATACAAAGTAAATAAAAAACACACGTATAACAAAATCATTTAAAAAAACATAAAAGAAAACATAAAAAAAATCCAATCTGTCAGTGTGATCTTTGGCATTGCATTTCATTGGCCAGTGCCTCGTCATTAGGAGAGTGTGACGACAACCCTGTTAGCAAACAATTATTAAGATGCTCATCGGTAAGTTGAGATCTATATCGTGATTTTATTAAATTCATGGTTCAAAACAAAGATTCGCATAAATACATTGACCCGAAAAACGATTTGATTTTATATGCCGCTTTTTTTTTAAATGGGAACCTTTCTTTGTCGACTATGTTCCATAAGTCCTCTGATATTAAGGATTTTAGCAAAATATCGTTCTTAAGGTTCAAAATTTCTAACTCTAGTTCTTCTGCTTTCCCCTGAACAAGGTCTGCAATACATGTGGCAAGTTCTATTACATTTATTTGGCAAGTAAAAGGATTGATATAGAAGAAGACAATTGGCTCGATATTTGTCAACTGCAGAAATCTCTCTTCAGACTGTTTTTGAAGTACTTGCAGGGTCTCAATAAATAATGACACGTTTAATTCATTGTTACCTAGCATTTTCCTCATATATGGGAAGTGCTCGAGAGACTTGATATGCAGATGTGATATCAACAAAGTCAATTTCGCTTCAAATGCGTTTACAGAGCTTATCATTTCAGCTCTATTTTTGTCTTTTCCCTGCAACTCCAAATTGAAAGAATCTAATTTTTCCATGGTGTCAGCAAGAAAACACAAATCCACCAGCCTGCAAGAGTCTGTTAGTTCATCATAATTTTCATTTTTATCATGTATAAATGTTTTTATTTCTTCAATTAAGTTCACAAATCTTGTAAGAACTTTACCTTTACTGAGCCAACATACTTCAGTATGCAGGATGAGATTGTGTTCTTTATCTTCAGTATCTTCTAACAGGGCCTTGAAAAGTCGGTGTTGCAATGGAGTTGCTCAAATAGAGTTGATTCTCTTTGTGACTATTTTCATAACATGTTCAAAGGGCAGTATTTGACAACACAAAGCTTCCTGATGGATAATACAGTGGTAGGACATAAAGTTTGAAAATGATTCATCTTTCCTGCAAAGGGCAATCAATCCTTTGTTTTGACCAACCATTGCTGGTGCCCCATCGGTAGTTATCGCAGACAACTTA
>PVKE010047519.1:0-11895 GCA_004027555.1 Craseonycteris thonglongyai | reverse complement strand
AAAGCCCCTCCCCTCCACAAAGCCCCGCCCCGCCCCCGCGACACAAAGCCCCGCCCCCTCTATAAACCCCGCCCCTCCGCGCAAAGCCCCGCCCTCACCTCCTTGGCCTCGCGGACCCTGGCGAGGAAGGCGCGCAGCTCCAGCGTCTCCACGAAGAGCGCGCGGCACACGGCCTGGTAGTGCGCGGGGGCGCCCCGGGGGTCGGTCAGGCGCGCGGCGCACAGGCGCATGGCCTGCGCGAAGGTGCGCACCGCCCGGGGGCCGCCCTCGGCCTCCTCCTCCTCCTCGGGGCCGCCGTAGCCCTCGTCGGCCGCCCCGCAGCCGCTGTCCTCGCCGTCGCTGTTGGCCATGAGGTCGATGAGCCGCTCCAGCTGCGGGCTCAGCTCCCGCTCCTCGCTCTCGTCCAGCCCCCAGTCCAGCGCGCGGTAGATGGCGAAGCCCAGCGACTGCACCACCTGCGGGACAGGGCGGGCCGGTCAGGGGGCAGGGGGCCCGCGGGACCGGGGTCTGGGCAGGCAGGGGGGCGGGAGACGGGGACATGTCACCCGGGGCCGGCTCACCATGGGGCAGTCCCAGCAGGGCGACTAGGGCGCTCCCCAAACGGCACCGCCACCTCAGGGACGAGTGTGGGTGACAACCAGAGGGGCATCTCCCAGGGGGCTGAACGCCCGCCCCTGGCATCTAACCTGGAGGGAGGGAGCCGGGCACGGATGTGGCCCATCCTTAGCGCAGCAGGCGGGGCAGCTGTGGAGGCAGGGAACCCGCACGGAACCCGCACAAAGCTGCGTGACCGGAGCCCACAGTCCCCAGCGCCACGGCGCCCTCACTCGGGACTCTAGGCCACATTACGCTGCGGCCTCGGGCAGCAGGTCCCCGGTACTGAGCAGGGGTGGGGTGGAGGTGGCAAAGCACAGGGACCTCTGGGTGACGGAGGCGGTCCGTGTCCTGGACGGCGGTGAGATGGCACACACACACACACAACGCGTCGAACTCGAGTGTAAAGTGCACCCCCATAAGCTTGATTACAAACACAGAGAGAACCTCATTCCACACCGGCTGCTTACGAGCGTAACACTACACTGTGAATCACAGGAGAGGGGCCAGTGCATTCCCTAAGCGCGGCTGGAATAAACTGCTTAGCTGCACAGGATAAAGGCTGGCGCTCGAGCTCATAAAACTGCCGCCTCCTGGGATGCTGGGATAGCTCAGCAGGCTGAGCGCTTGCCTCGCCACCGTGAGGTCTGGGGCTCGAGTCCTGATCCTGGCCCGTGCAAACCCACATGCTGAGCTGCGGCACAGCTGGTACCCGCCAGGATGGCACTGAAGGTGCTCGCCTCCCACGCGGGAGGCCCCCAGTGTGGTTCCCGCCCCGCACGGCCCCACACCCACCTGTGTGGAATGAAACCAAGTCACAGCGAAAAATGCACAACTATGGAGACGGCTCTGGGCCCTCCCCACTTCTCTCTCAAACAATAAATAAATATTTAAAATAAACAATAAAATCTTTAAAAAAAAATGGACACCTCCTCACTTAAATATTTTACATTGTATATAAATTTAAGTGTGTGTAAATTTAACCTGAATAAGGAAAACCTGGGGAAGCCGGGATGGCTCAGTGGGTTAAGCGCTCACTTTGCAGCCCTGGGGACCAAGGATCGAATCCCGGCCCCGGCCCGTGCGGACCCATATGCTGAACTGGGGAGTGCCCCCAGTTCAGTTCTCTTTCCCTCTCTCTCTGTCAAAAACAATTTAAAAAATTAAATTAAAAAAGTAAGATAAAAAGAAAAACCTGAAAACTGCACCTGAGTGGGGGAGGGGAGCGAGCGTGTGATTGCTGGCCCCGCGTGTGGGGCACCTGGTGCAGGTGTCTGCTTCCTGCGGGCTTGCAATCCTCACGGAGCTGGTCTGCAAGTGCACGAGCACATTGCAAACCTGTGCGCCTTACCGCAGAGAAGCCTCTCGGCTCGGCATCTCTTTCACTGGGCAGGGAACCGCTTTCCACGGGCTACTGTCCCCATCTGGGGACCAGTGCTCGGTGGAGGACGTCTGCCCGCACCCTGCCGCTCCCGGTGAGCTCTGCTCAGACAGGAGGCCCCGTGTGGGGTGCGGGGTGGTGCTGGCCACAGCGCGGCTGGACACGGGGGTGATGGTAACCCCGGGACACTGCTTGCCATTAGTGCAGCACTTGTTTCTGTGTTCTGCGCGGCTCTCGTGTTTCCGTTTACGACGGTGACACAAAAGGGCAGCAGCTCTTCTTACTGTCAGGCCCTGTGCCGAGCTCTGCCGCTGAACCTTGCAACAGCGCAGGAGATAACCCTTCGTGTCATGGGCTGGGGACACAGGCACAGGGGTCAGGTCACTCGACCGCAGCGGCTGGCCCAGCTGGACTTCAGACCTGGGCCTGTGGGTGCCTGTGTGGACGGCCCGGCGGGAGGGGCCACGCCCTGACTGAGGCACCTCCCACTCCCCGGTCCACCTGGGCTTTCTTCTCATTTCCTGTGTCCCCCCCACCCCCAGCCCAGGCCAACAGGGCTGAGCAGAGCTGGAGGAGGGCAGGTGGTGACAACCAGCATCGGCAGGGGACAGAGGGGCCACAGCACCAGACCAGGACTCCAAGTCCTGTAGAAACGCCTTAGAAAACACCCCAAAACTTGAGAGGGCCTGGGAGTGGGCCGGACTCAGAGGGACCCGTGGGGACAGCCAGCATCCTGCCTGCCGTCTACAAAGCCAGCCCATCCTTGGTGGCCCAGCTCCCAGCCACACCCTGGATTCGTGAGTCAGAGGGCACAGGCCAAGGCCTCAAGGCTGGTGACACGTGACAGGTTCCTGCAGGGCCCCCACCAGGGCGGTGGGCTGGGAAGCGCCCTGGTGCACTCAGGACGGAGAGCCCCCCACCACACACATTCCCCTCGGGCGCCCCCAGCCCACAGTCTCCCCACAGGCCCTGCTGACCCGAGGGGCAGGACGGACAGAAGGGTGAGGTGGGAAAGCCCCCCAGCCCCCGCTGCAGTGCAGCACAGCATGCTGCCCCCCCCCGGGCCCCCACGCCAGGGAAAAGGCTCACTGCAGCACAGCCTCCATTCCCAGAACCGCGCCCCTAAAGCCCCACCGGGCCCCACACACCGGAGCAGAGACCCGGGCAGACCTGCAGCCGGTGAGGGGGAGGCTGCAGGGGCCGCAGCGGGGTCCAGCCCCGGGGAAGGACGGGGATACGAGCGGCGCTGAGCGTGAAGGCGGCTGCACCGAGGAGCCCTGGGTCTCCCTCCTGTGTCTGGGCCGGGGCCTCAGGCTAGTGGATGCATCCCAGGCACAAGGGTGCACATGAGACCCCCACACACAGCCAGTTCCCTGCAGGTGGTTTCCACACTGACAGCAGCGGACGTGCTCTGCAGGGGCCGCTGTGGGTGCGCGTCTATGCGGGGACTCTGGACAGAAGAGGGGGCAGCCCGGGGGGGCACGCCGAGAAGAGGGGAAGGGGCCTCAGGAAGGCTGATCAGCAGCAGCCGCCGTGCCCAGCGATGGAGGCAGACCTTGAAAACGCATCGCTGTGAAACCCCCACCCCCGATTCCAGAAGCCTCCACGGAGCACGTGGCAGGGCTGACAGCATCTGTTGGACCAGCCCGGGGGACCTCGGCGCCGGCAGGGCTTGTGAACGTTTTTAATTCTCCACCACAGACGCTGTGGCCTCTTTGGGCCTGTGCCCACCCCCCTCTGCATGACACTGTTTCACATATAAATCACACTTGCATAACGCTGCTGTTTACAAGGCTGTGGAAGGGGAAGCGGCAAATTCAGGGCAAATTACCTGGGGGCAGGTGAGCGGGTGGGGAGACAGAAGTCCCACTGCTGAGGTCTGAGTTCTGGGGGGTGCTGGGGGGTGGGGGGTTTCTGGGCGTTGCTCCCTGGGCTGCTTTTCCTCTTTGCCCCCCCCACTCCCTGCCGACACTGTGTCCAGCCGCCCCCTCCACACACACACCCACCGCCATGATCTCCACCTCCCTCCAGGGCCGCCAAGCCTCGCTGGGTCTGCCCCACCCTGGTGGGCTCTCTCTGCTCACCAACCACCCCCTGGGACTCACTTCTTAAGCAAAGTCCCTTCACTTAAGCCCTTTGAGAGTTGCACCTGGGTCCTGCCCTGCAGAGACAATCGTATAGCTTTATACGCTTTCTGATTTGCACTGGTCACACCTGCAAGTTGTAACACGTATCAAGTAAACATGAAAGCTGTTGTATAAATTAAATACCTGGGCTTCCGAGCTGGCCGGTGACACCACCATCGTTGTGGGCTCTGCGAGAGGAGAGAACAGGCAGTGAAGACGTGCCTCCCATCCCCAGACGGAAGAACGGGGCTCCACCCACCGGCCCCTCAGGAACACAGGTGCCTCCCAACACCCTCCACGGGGAGCCCAGGCAGCGAACAACAGGCAGAGCCTCCGGTCACTGTGACCGGCGCCCCTGCAAGGCCCAGCTCTGGGCTGGACACCCGGGGAGCCGTGCAGCCCCGGCCCACCTCACACAACAGTCACCCGGGGGAAGTGTGGCTGGAGACCACATAGGAAGAGGGAAGGAGAGGAGTGAGGAGGTGGCAGCTGGGTCAGGCCACTGAGCAGGACCTCGGGACCGCAGACTCACGGTGTGGGGAGGCCGAGCGGCGTCAGAGGTCAGCGCGCACGGCTCCGGGCTCCCAGCGGCTGGGCCGGGCGCACCCGCCTTGGCCACCGTGCCCGGACGTGGGGATTTTCCCACCGATGAGAGAAGCGCCCGCGTCAGAGCCGGGGCTCCCAGGTGCGAAAGCTGCGCTCAGTGCATTTCCTGTGCTTATTAGGACGCGTGGCACCGAGCTAGCAGGCAGGCAAGCGGCCGCTCGTGTAACCCACCTACAGCCTGCGACACGGGTGCGTCAGGTACCCATTGCACAGGTGAGAAAACAGAGGCCAGGCCCCACGGTGTCACCGCTCGTCGGTGGTGGTGCCGGGGGCCCCCAGACGTGTTTTCCAGCTGCGCCCTGCACGCCTGCACCCCCAGGGGCCCCCAGATGCCAGGCTGGACGAGACGCGTAAACCTTCCCTGAGCTGGGCGCACAGGCAGGATGGGGGGCAGGATGCCTCAGGCTCCTTTTGGAATGAGGTGGGACCCGAAGACACACACACCATGAAATTCCCTGCTAAATGGACCTGCTAACTATGCAAACATTCTCAAAATGCCATCAAGCTCCAGGAAGACTGCCAGGGATGAAGGCACTTTGCGCTTGATGGATCCATCAGAGAGCCGCTGGCGGAGCTAACGGGCTGGGAGCAGCCGCCCGCATTGCAGGGGGCGCGGGAGGGACACAAGTCCCCAGCCTGACGGGTTGGCGGCCATGGAAGGTGCAGATCACTCAGGACAAAGGTGCTTCCTGGAAAAGCGGGGGCTGAGCTCTCCTGACCTGGGGACCTGCAGCCTTCACGCTCCTCACAGACGGAGCCCAGCCCTCCGGGCCCTGGGAGGCTTTCTGGCTGGAATAATTCCAGTGCTTTCGTCCCTGTCAACGGAAATCAGCGCTCACGAGCCTAACTGTGCAGCAAGTGCAGGAACTTGGGGTCTCATGAGCAGCCTGCCCCTCGGGGAGGTTTGGGGAACAAGGAGGCCGTGCCCAGCGCTTTACCACAAAACTAAGAAATGGTTTACGGCGGCTTCAGTCTGCCCAGCCATCGCAAGCAGGATGGTGCCACGGCTCCCTCTTTAGAACCAAGGCTCGGGCAGATGGAGACACTGGTCCCCAAGACCATCCAGCTAGTAAACGGCCGGGCTGGGGTCCCCGGCCATGCACTGGCAGACCCCAAAGCACGTCTGCCTACCTGGCTCCCCAGAACGCTCCGGGGTAACCGAGTGGAGCTGCTATAACGCTGTTACCAACGTGTGCAAAGTACCTTTCGCTTATTTAAAAACTCATCTCAGGGGAGAGCAGGGACCCACACAGATGGCAGCATAGAGGTGGGTCCTCCGGTCAGTGCTCCCGTCTCCCTGCCGGAGGCACCTGGTGCCCCGAGGGTCTAGGAAAGGAGAGCCCATCGGTTTCCTTTGTGTAAAACAACAAACAGGAGAAACAGAAGCTGGGGAAGTGAAGATGAAAGGCCTCGGTAGAGACATTGCAGCCTGGAGTTCATCCCCACCCCCAGCATCTGCAAGAGGAGGTGAGCAGCAGCAGCAGGAAGCTCCCTGGCTGCTTCAGCCCCGTGGGCTGGGACATGGCGGGGGGAGAGCTCCGTGCAGGCTGCCCTGCTACGGCCGTGCCCCCCGGCCTCCGAGGCCCCCCTGCAGGCTGAGATCACCCCTGCCCAGCCCAACTCACAGGACAGGCACTGCCATCGTCTGCGTGGGACTCTAGGCTCGCGGTCGGGGCAGAGCGTGGCCGTGGAGGAGCCCACAACTCCCCTCTTGGCCCCCTTGGAGGAGACCCCACGCTTCTGGGGGGGCTGCCACAGCACGAGCCACACCAGGCTCCCTCGGGCTGCACCCCCGGGGGGCTTCACACCGGCAATGAGTGAAGGACAAGGGCAGAGGGGCCTTTCGCTTCTCAGACCTGGAGCAATCAGGAGCAGCCACGTGGCCAGAAAGCAGGGGGACAGGCCCACGGGGGCTGTGGGGACGAGGTCCCTCCTGGGTGCTGGGGGGAGGTGGCAGCCTGCAGCATCTCGGAATTATACCTGCTCACCTCCTGACTTAGGTAGCTTAGACGGCCGGCCTGTGACCGCTCGCTGTCACATCCTTCCCAACAGTGAAACACAGCAAACACCTCGGTGTCCGCTGAAAACACGGAGCCGACCTCACAAGGGACACCGGGCAGCCACTAGGAAGAGGGACGAGCTGAGCCCCCGGCGAGGGCAGAGACGAGGGCAAAGCCCCGTGTTTACAGGGTGCGCACACAACACATACAGGGGGCCTCCTGCCGCTGGGACGGGGCTGGCACACTTCCTGAACTCGGAGCCTGTGGGGTACGACAGAGCCGAGAAACTAGCCTGTGTGCGTGTGTGAGTGTGAGCAAATGGTCCGCGTGCCCTTCTCCCTCACGGCCCGAGCAGGGGCCCGTGGTCGGCAGGGAAATGGCCGGGCAGCTGTGTGACGCAGAGAGGCTTACTGGCCCCTGTGGGCCCCTCAGAGCCCTCTCGCAAAGCAGGGCTTCCCCTACCCCACAGGCGGCTGTAAGGATTGAACAAAACGCCCGAGCGTCCGGCACCAAGGAAGCTATCAGTCAACGCTTGTTCCACTATCAAGAAAGAAATCATGGGGAAGCCGGGATGGCTCAGTGGGTTAAGCGCTCGCTTTGCAGCCCCGGGGACCGAGGATCGAATCCCGGCCCCGGCCCGTGCAGACCCATATGCTGAGCTGGGGAGCGCCCCCAATTCAGTTCTCACTGGGGTGAGACCCCGGCCCAGCTCCTGCCCTGTGCAGCCCCGCCCACCTGTGGAATGAAACTATGTGGGAAAACCAATGATGTGCAACTATGGAAACTGTTCTGGGCCCTCCCACTTCTCTCTGTCTCTGTATCTCTCTCTCTCTCTCTCTGTCAAAAACAATAAAAATAAATCTTAAAAAAAAAAAAAGAAAGAAATCATACGACCAGAATTAAGTCTAGGAGTGAGCTGGCAGCCGCGGGGAGAACGCCCGCTCGAAACCACGGAAGCCGTGTGTTTGTTCAGCAAACAGAGCACTTCTCCGGGTCAAAGGCATCTGGGTGTTGGCGGTGCACCTGCCTGCTTCACCTAAAGCCCCATGCCACCCACGGGTGTGACTTCCTCCCGGTGAGTGAGGACCCAGGACCACCAGCAAACGCCTTAGGCACAGGCTGATGTGCCTAATTCCCTGGACGCCGCGTCCAGGCAGCCTTCCCGAGCGGCAGGGGCCCTCCCTGGGGGCCAGATGCCCTCTGCGGAGTCCGGAAGGATCAGGAGGAACCCTGACGCCTTCCTGCAGTGGATGCTCGCTGGCACGTTTACTTCAATGGCCGCATCCCTGGACCACAGCGGCCAGGGCCAGCCAGAGCGCTCCCTGTGTGGGGACACCCATGTACCTCGGGGCGAAGGCCCGGGGCGGGGTGGTATCCCCCCCAGCCAAATCCCAAGGGTGCACAGGGACCCCACGGACCCCTTCACAAGCCTTGAGACCTCTCCTAAGAGCATGGGCAGAACCGACCACGGCAGGGCGGGCAGGCCGGCTGAGGCAGCCACGCTACTTGCCGGGATCCGCCTTCCCCATGAGGTAATCCTTACTCAGAGGTGACACTAAATCGGGAGAGCGATCTGCAAACACACCGGCTCAGTCACACCCGGTGCCCTTCCCAGCACCCGCGCCTCCCCCGCATACAGCGCACCCCCCAGGGGGCCTGCCGGGGGTTCTGTGGATGGAGGACATTTTACGTCCAGGAAACGGGATGGGGACCCACGTCCCGCTCTTACGGTCGGGGTGCACGTGTGTGCAGCTGCAGGTGCACCTGGGGTCCAGGCTCCCCTGGGACAGAGTGTCCCCAGGCTGCAGACACCTACCAGTCTCTGAGGCAATTGCTACCATCCCACCCATGTTGCAGAGAATGAACCTGCGGCAGGCACCGTGTAAGGAGCTTCTCCAGGCCAGGCAGGGGGTGGGGAGCAGGGCTGGAGGCCCTCCTCGTGCCCCCCGGGGGCCCAGTGGCCGTTTTCTCGAGCTGGGGGCGCACAACGCTGCATGGCACCTCCTGTGCAACCACCTTGCAGGGCCAGCGCTATCACTGGGGAGGGCAGTACCCCCCGTCCCAGGGTGGCCGGGCTTCATCTCTGCACCATTTCTGGACCCGCAACCCTCACAGGTGCTGCAGAAGCACGGAGCCCTGAGGCCCGAGGGTCCCGGGCCCCAGCATGGCTGATCCTCTGGTCAGCGGCTGGAGGTCAGGAGGTGGCAGGAGCATCCGGGGTCCCAGCGAGCTCATGGCACAGGGACGTCACAGTCCAAGGCAGACAGACTGAGCTGTTTTGTTTGGAGCTCAAGGTTCAGATCGAGGCAACTGGGAGAGCATGCATGCGTGAATGCGTGCGTGCGTGCGTGCGCCGGGGCGGCCTGCAAGCTCTTCATGCTGGACGGTGCCATGCTGCGGGGGCTTTGAGGTTAGGCAGCCTCAGAGCCACATGCAAGAGGGGCCTGGGCCGGGGCAGCTGTCACCTGGTGACAGTTCCTGTGCACGCAGCGCCCCAGAGTGAAGAGCGGGACCCGTGGACAGTCTTCAAAACTGACAAGAAAAAGCAATTGGAAGGGTAGGGGGGGTGTGTAAAATAGCACGAGCAGGAGGGAGAAGGTGGGAGGCACTGGGCCCACCCTCATCAGCGCCCGCCTCCAGCCTTCGCTGCCCAACAGGGTTGTCTTGGTGGGGAGCCCAGTGCCCGGAGCAAGGGTTTCAGCAGCAGAGGTTGGCCAGGACCACGGAGGTCTCTCCACCGAGGTGACAGCCAAGTGCTGCTTTGTGGGGTGAGCCTCCCTGGACGGCATCAGGTGGACAAATGGCCGGAAAGCATTCCAGAGCCCCCCAATCACTGACGGAGCTGCCCTTGGAGATTATGTATGTTTAAGAGAAGGTGAGAGAGAGGCCCGGAGCACTCTCCACAGCCGCACATCATTAGCTGTGACACTGTGGACCGAACTGGGGGCCCCCCACGTGGGAGGTGGGGACCCTCACCACTGAGCCATCCCAGAGGCTACCAGTCCTGCTGAGGCGCAGGGGCTGGGGCTGGGAATGGAAACCAGGACGCAGCTCCAGTGCGGAGCTATCCCGGCATCCCCGGAGCTGCATTTAAATGCGCTTGGCCTCCCGCACTGGGTCTGTGAGCACTGCACTGCCGCCTGCCTGGTTTCTTCTTCAATTCGACAAAGGAATCCTTTCCCCAGCAGGAGGTTCAAGAACAAGAACTTCACGTGTTTTCCATTTTCCCACTTAAAACAACAAAATACCGATTCCGAGCAGTCAGGAGGAAGTCCTCAGCTTTGCCCACACAGCTGGACGGGGGTCCTGTTCCCACTTGCACGCTGAGATATTAATGCAAAACTGCGCGTGTATCACTCCCCCAAGCATGGTTGAGTTTGGCTGTTCACTTCCTGGAAGTTATTTTAAACATTTCCTCATACTGAGGGCCTGGTGGCTGAGAGGTTCTCCTGATTGCTATTTATAACAAGAAACAAGAACGCACCAGTCAGTGAACTCACTGGCCACCACCCAGGCCCCAGAGAACGCTGGGGCGGGCACTTTTGGCAGACACTGGTCTAAAGTTCCAGCTGATTTGTAAAACGAAGGGAAGTTCCTGCGATCCACTGCGTCCACCTTTCTTTCCGCGGCATGTTTATGAACAGAAAGGAACCAAAGATCCTGCCGAACGGAAAATGGGCTCTTGGATGTTGTGGACTGGCACCCGCCCATCACGGTCGACATAGGGAGGCTACCCGTGAGTTCTGTGCCCCGCCTGGACTTCCAGCCAAGCTGAGAGTAGACACAGCAGGAAGTGTGGCTGGGTCTGCCACCATGACCGGGACGGAGGGGCTCAGGCGTCCCTGGGAGCTGGAGAGATGGAAGCACCCACTCCTGAGGACAGCCCTGGGAACATTCTAGAAACACAGTGGGACTCCCTCACAGTCAGTTCTAACCCGCTGCCGCGATTGGTGGCAAACACCCTCCACTCCGTGCCTCGGTTTCCCCGAGGGTCAGGCCTGTTCCGCTCTGTGGTGCCAGGAGCCAGACCCTGGGTTATCTTATCTCCGGGGATGGGGAGGGGCACAGGGGTGGTCTTTGAACAAGGAAACCACAGCTTCAGGAGGGAAGATCTCGTGAATGTGGTCCCCAGAGCGCTACGGGCCAGATGAGGCCCGACCTTTAAGGACAACGTACTGAGTGCTGGATCCAAACCCTGCCACTGCCTGTGTGACTCCGGGTAAGCCTGCCCCTCAGCTTACGGGAGTGTAAACCGGGAACACCACTGGAGCGCCTACTCGTATTTTCACTTGTCACACATATTGGTGCTTTCTGTGCAAAATATGGCAACTCGCAAGTGTCGTGCAGCACAGGTGCAGAGAGGGGAGCAGGGCACGGGGAGGAGGAGAGATTTGGGGATGGTTCCGGGGTGGGGTCCAGCAGACCCTTCCTCGTTACCAGAGCCGCTGGCCCCTGTGCCCAGCCCTCCCTGATGCCTGCTGTGGGGCTTTCTGCAAACCCACAGCTCTCGAGGCTGGAGAGAGTCCAGCCCTCGTCCAGCACACACAGCGGGCCTTTGTGCTGCCCACGGGGTAACGGCATCCCATCCACACCAGCACCCTGGTTCTCCAGGGAAGAAAGAACTCTTCCTGGGAGAAAAAGAAGCTAAAAATCACCTAAAGTCACCATTCTGAATAGACTTCAAATACCTCTTTTAAGGGCTTCGTTGTTGGTTTGAATTGACGACCGAGGGCAAAAAAACTGAGCGGTGGCCCCCGGCCGCCCACTGCCCCTAGTTTTACACATTCTTCTTGCTCCCCATTAAACCCAGGACAGAGGTGGCAGGGATTCTAAGGGGCACACAGCCCCCCCCTCTCACCCTCTTACCCATGGAAGAGCCCAAGGGGGGCTTGTGTTCCTCTCCTGCCTGAGGCCTGCGGTGGTGACCGGGGAACCAGGATTCCACAGCAGGAACCACTGGGTGTGAGGGCTGCAGCCCCCAGAGCAGGGCCACCGCGCCAGGCGGGGAGGAGGGCGGATGGGAGGGGCCGAGTCCCCGCTCTGCCACCCAGCAAGTCCCAGCCCCTGTCCACGGCGGCAATAAACACGCGAGGCGGCCGGCCCTGGCGTTAGGAGACGGGCTCCAGGCTGGGGGGTGGGGGTGTCCCGGCTGGGGGGGGCGGGGGTGACCCGGCTGGGGGGGGGCGGG
>PVKE010047518.1:0-11895 GCA_004027555.1 Craseonycteris thonglongyai | reverse complement strand
ACATGAAGAAAATCCCAAGTACAAATAAAGTTGAATTTCACACTGTCATTAAGTTCTTCAAAAAACAAGGAAAAACACCTCAAATCATTTTGGAAGAGATGTTAGCAGATTCCAGGGACTGTTCCCCTAGGAAATCCACAGCTTACAAGTAGCATAGCCTTTTCCAGCAATGGAGAGTCAATTGAAAATGACTTCTGTCCTGGATGTCCTGTTGAGACCACTTCCTCAGACATTGTCAAAAAAGTCAAAAACTTCTACCAGAAGGTTCCAGACTGAATAAAAAGTAGCTTGAAGAAATGGCTGTAGAATTATCAACAGCCATTTTGAATATTTTTCATCACCATCTAATGATGTAAAAAGTCAGTGAAAGATGGCTACTGAGAATGTTCACACCACTTCAAAAACAACAGAGTGTAGAGTGTTTATGATAGTTTTGGGCCCTCTGCAGAGACAACAAAGATGAATTTTTAAAACAGATTGTCACTGGAGATGAAACTTGGGTTCATGATGATGAACCTGAGTCAAGCAGGAGTCCATGTAGCGGCAAGAATAGGGTCTGCCACCTTCTAAGAAGTTCAAGGTATCACAATCAGGTGGGAAAATGATGGCTACTGTTTTTTTGGATACAGGGGATATCCTGCTGATTGATTACAAGTAAAATGGTGTCACAATAATTGGAGAGTACTTTCCAGTCAGCTAAAACGGTTAAAAGAATCTGTGAAGGAGTAGAGGAAAATGGACCAAAGTGGTGCTGCTTTTGCACTACAATGCACCCATGCACAAAAGCGATGCTGTGTTGACTACTCTTCACAACTATGGCTTTCAAATGGTAAACCACCCTTTCTACATCTAGACCTGGCTCCATCTGATTATTATTTGTTCCCAAATATAAAAAAAAAACCCCAAAAACAGCTATAAGGGAAGAAATTTACACATGGTAAAAAGGATAAAGCTTCAATTTGAGGGCAAAAGCAAAACTTTTTTTTTTAATTTTTGAGGGTATAAATGAACTAATCGAAAGATCTGAAAAGTGTATTAAGGTTATATATATTGCATAGTTTGAATATATTGAATGTATTCAATGGCGTATATACTGAAAAGAAGAAAACAGTTTTTACCATATTCTCCTTCATTCGGTGAATTTCTTGACCACCCCTCATACATGCGTAAATTCAGAGATAGAAAGAGAACATGGGTATATAAGACATCCTGAGCTAAAGATAAGGTGCTTTGGGGACTTCAAGGAATCATAGAAGGTTGATAAGATGAAGAGATGCCTAGTGAATAAAAGTTGTCCTGTCCTACAGATAGATCAAAAGGGGTTGTCTCTGATACTTGCTTATTATGGACAGGACTTCTAATTCAAGTTCTTCTAGATAGTTAAGAGAGAGTCAAAAGTTTCTTGAGCCTGCAGTGAGTGACTCACTCTGAACCCTCATATGCCATATACAGCATTCCTGCCAATGCTACATATATGACGGTGGTTCCAAGAGATTATAATGAACCTGAAAATTCCTATCACCTAGTGATGCCTTAGCTGTCTTAGTGATAACAGTGCAAAGACTTACAATCAGCTACAGAATTCTGTTCAATAACATGCTATGCAGCTTTGTAGCCTAGGAGCTATGGGATAACCAAATTTGTCACCTCAAAATATGCCTCTTTAAGCATAAGGATTATTTTAGACTGGCTAAATTTAAGAAACAAGACACAGAGGAGAAGCTTTGAAAACCAAGTAAAAGTTATGCTAGGTAAAAGACATTTCCATTTATAAGAGAAATCTCTATTTCTAAAGGCTGTTTCCCTGGCTTCTCTGCACCTGGAAGAGGGGTGTGACCTGATTTCTAGAGCCTGTTTTCAATGCAGAAGGCAAATACTTAAATCTGCATAACAATCTTACCCTTAATCTTTACTGGGCTTTTCCTGGGAGCCTCCCATTGCTTGAGTCCCTACCTTCAACATCACTTTTGCCATCAGCTGAAGATGGTATTTTAGGTGATGGCTTTAACCATTTTGATGAGTTACTCAGTTATCCTGGCTCTCTCCCCTGTATAAAGAAGCTATACATTTTTTAACTTGGTTTTCTCCTGTTAATCTGCTTTTTATTACAGGAATGTCTCAGCTAAGAACCCAAAAGTGTAGAGGAAAAAACTGTTTGTTTTTTTCCTCACACATAGCGATAAGCTACAATATAGAGCCTAGATGTGTAGTAGTCTATAACATCTATGTTTGTGTAGGTGTACTCTATGATATTTGAACAATGACAAAATCCCCTGAGGAGGCATTTTGCAGAAGGCATCCCTGTAGTTAAGGGAGGCATGACTATATTATTAGGAAGAACTATGATGTGAAGTTATCTAGTGCAGTGATTTGCAAATTTGGATGTGCATATAAATCTTCTGAAGATGATGTCAAAAAGCAGAATTAGATTAAGTAAATGTGAGGTGGAGCCCAAGGTTCTGCATTTCTAAGCCCCCAGGTGATTCCAGAATGCTGATGCTGCAGGTTTGTTTATCACACTTTGAAGGGCCAGAACTTCAGTGTTAGGAAATGTATAGAAGTCTGAAGTCAATGAAGATATTTCATTGAAACACCCTCAAGTCTGGGAAATAACGAGTGCTCTAGGATCCAGGAAAGTTAACATTTTCAGCAACAAACATAAGTGATAAATGAAAGCCTACCAATGACAAGTTTGCAGAGCAAGAAGCCAGAATCCTTAAGAACAGGGCTAGAATTCAAATTGTCATTTACCAACAGAAGAAGTAAAAAGAAAGTGACCAAAGAGATATCCACAGGAAATTTCTACAATAACAATCTAAAGGAGAAAAGCTAAATGCTCAAACTGAGGTAGAAAAGTTCATATTGGCAGAATTAGGTCTCTTGATATGGTGATGACTATGTTCAAAGCACACTGGGAAAAGAAGTAAAGCCAATAGGATGCATACATAGACATCTACGTGAAACAGTCCACTGAACTTGTCTGTAGAGGGTACACGTTGTCAGTGTCATGTTTAGTTTTGAAGTTCACAATTACAGAAGCATGTAGAAACTGAAAGTGACAGAGAATGCTAAATAGAATGGGAATGAATGAAGTAAGGATGAAGAACAAAATTTCAGACATATTTGATGAAAATACAAATGAAAATGTATGTTAAAACAACCAGCAAAATTATGTTGGCTTTATCTCTCTGCCCTCCATATTGTTGCTAGTAACTTCCACCAAGATGTCTGTTCAAGTCCTCTGTTCGGAAAGCCACTTCCCCTGATGTTTCCTGGGCTCATTTCCTTTTTTATTCAGGTCAATGGGAAAATATCAAACCCTTAGAAAAATCTTCCCTGAATACACGACTTAAAATATTTCTTCTTTTCACTCATTCTTTTCGTATCAAATTTTTCATTAATACCTGATTTTAATGTGTGTCAGTATGTGTATACACTCATAATTACTTATTTCATATTTTTAGTGACTATTTTCTGCACTTGAATGGAAGGTAATTAATTGACAGCAGAAATATTGTATATTGAATTCACTACTGTCTCCATAGCTTAGAAGAAACTGGCACATAGTAGTTGCTCAACAAATACGTTGAACCAGTAAATCAGTGAATATATTTTTGCTTTTGTATTGACCAGATAATGTTACAAATTAATTTAAAAAAATGTGAGCTATTGAAAAAATATATCAAATGATCATCGGATCTTCTATCGGTATATCCATAGTAAGGAGGGAAAATTTAAGTGACAATTAATTGTTTAAAGGTCTCAAAATAATTGTCATTCACATTATTTTATTTTACTACCAAGAGTAGAAACTGTCATATCAGTAAACCTGGATATGAAGAGATCTCAGGTAGATATATGATAGTATTCTGTGAGAGGTCAAATTACAGACAATACGCACATACTAAAAAATCCTTTTTCAGATAAGTGTTTCATATATGAACAATCTACTAGCCTCTACTGGACTGAAGAACTTGATCCTAAATGTACTACTGAACTTGGGTTTCCTGCTGGGAGCACAGCAAGTGTCTTCTTTGAGAGGGAGGAGGCTAAGAACCGCACACCAACAGGAATCAGTGCTTTGAAATTAACTGGTGTTTGGAAATTGATCTGGTAAGTAATAATCTTCTATGTCTAACTTGTGATTTATTCTAATTTAAAAATTTTAACACATATTCTCAGAGACATTCATGACTTCTGCAATTGTGCAATGCTAGGCCTTACAACCAAAGACTTTCTAGTTTTCTCCCTCAGGTATTTATTTAATTTGTATGTTAGCCATACAAAGTCCTATAATAGGTTTTGTATTTCAGAATTTACTAATTATTTAAGATACATAATGTATTAATTCTTCAATTATATTAATAAGTCCAGATGTGCATGCTGTAATCATAATCTTAGATAAACCTGAGCTGTTGCAAATACGATTAATAGTAGATATTATTTTTAACTAAAGAGAGAATCTTAAAAATCCAAATAAAAGAAAACTTTTGAAAAAACGCCTATTCTCTATGATTGCTGCTTTTTCAGAAATCCGTTATATTTACTTTTAAAAATTAAGCTGGGGAAGCTGGAATGTCTCAGCGGGTTAAGTTCTTGCTTTGCAGCCCCAGGGACCAAGGATCAAATCCTGACCCTGGCCTGTTTGGACCCATATGTTGAACTGAGGTGTACTTACAATCGGGGAGGCCCCCAGCCCAGTTCCTGCCCTATGTGCCCCCACCCACCTGTGTGGAATGAAACCATGTAGAAAATTGATGACATACAACTTTGGAGCCTGCTCTGGACCCTCTCCCTTCTCTCTGTCTGTCAGTCTCTGTCAAAAACAATAAAATAAATCTTTAACAAAATTAATCCAAAGATGGTCACAGGTTTGGATTAACAACAATTTGTTGTTTTTGTTATTGTTGCCTGCTTGTTTTCTAAATTTGCCTTCTTGCTTGCTTATTTTGTGAGAAGTTAGTTTATGTTGAGTATTGCTCATCAAGTTATGGGCTCCAAAATATGAATTTGACCTCTCACACAAGAATGTGTAGATCTTGAGGAGGATGCTGCTAGCATGCCCTATTGAAAGAAAATTCTTGCGATAATTTCAGCTTAGATTCTCAAAGGAAGCTTATCCATTTACTTGTTCAGGTTTCAAACATCATGAGGGGTGAAGGAAAGAAACAAGTAAGTCAAAATCATAAATGTCCACTATATCTCTCTCAAAGGAGACAGAAATGTATTATATTCGTAGACTGTAACCTACTCTGACTGCTCAAAAATGCAGACAGGCTTGAATAAATGAAATATCTCTATAAAAATCATTGTCAAAATCTATATATTTAGCACCAAGTGACAGGTTTTAACAAATAATTTATTGACTAGCTTTCAGGTCAGTCAAATCATGCCATATAAATACATTTTAAAAATAAGAATAAATATTTACAATGCCATCTTTTCTTAGTTGGTTCTGGCTAGCTCTAGCATATTCAAGAAATACGGCTTTGTAGGAACTATCAAGTTGAGACCATGAATAATTCTATTATATCAAAGGAAGAATGAGTTTTCTTTCTCCAAGTGACCAAATATAACCAAGGTTTTAAAAATGTTAATTATTCAGTTAGAAGAAAATAAAGTTATTTTCATTTAGACAAAACAGTAACAGCATTTTCTTTTTGATACAGTAAATGAAAAAGTAAAATTCATTACTCACATATGTTTTTTATAACATAGAGATAAATATTTAGAATTTTGTCCCTTCAACCACAAATAAGTATGCTTAAGTTCTTGCATTTAGAATAAGCATGATTGAAATACAAGTTAATATCTTGAGGTAAGAACTATTATTATTATCATCATGGTGCCATTTACACAAAAGTATTTTTTTTAAATAAATCTGAATAATTACTTCTTCTAGTCAGGTAACAAACCACACCAAAAAATTAGTAGCTTGAAATAATAAGCATTTATTCATTCATGACTATTTTGGACGGGGTTAGCTGGGTAACTATTCTGCTCTTGCTTGATGATACTTTGTGAAAGCAGTCACTTGAAGGTTTGACTGGAGATGAATATTCCAAGATGGCATCATTACCGAGTATAGAGGTAACTTGGCCTGTCAGGTACAATGCCTAGAATTTTCTTCATACAGCCTCTCTTACAGGACAATTCAGGTTTCATACAAAGAAGAGGCAGTGTTCCAAGAGCACAAACATGGAAGTTTAAGACTTTTTGAGGCTTAGACTCAAAAGTCACATAAAATTACTTCTGCCTCATTTCATTGATCAAAGTTTTAATACATCAAAGTCAGGCCCAGCTTCAAGGGCTTTATCTAGAATTAGATTCACTTTTAATGGGAGACATGGAAAATAATTTGTGACCAGTTTAAAGCTTTCTTATTTCATATTTTTTAACACAAAATATTCAAATATTTTTATTTGGGAAATTTTAATTTATACCATAGAAGAGAGGAGAGAAAATAATAGTTCTTTATTTTTCTGCCACTCATGTTTGTTATAGTCCTTCAATAATAAAAATAACATTTGATGAGTTTATTTATTGAGAGGAGAATATATAGGAATAGGGCATAACTTAAAGAAAGCAATTGATATGTAATTAAGTAAATGTGAGCTGATCATTTTGGTTTGCCTTAATGACAAAAAATAATTTTGCAAAAAATACTGTCACAGAAAACTGAACTTTAATTTATCTACAAATATGCCTTATGAGGTTCTAATATACTTTAATATTATATAAGGGAAATCCTCTGATTTTAATGTGTATACACAGGACCGTGGTAAATGATATAACTTATTAAGCCTAAATCTTTACAATTTTGTAACAGGAGACTAATGCAGTTGCTACCTGGACAATATTTTGAGAAACACTGTTTTAAGAAATATGATTATCAGAAAACAACCCCAAGGAATATAGGTAATAAAAATAGAAGTTAAAACAAACACATTTTGAATGGAATATGGTATATTGTTTAAAAGTTTTCTCAGATAGTTAATTTTGCTAGTATTATAAAAAATTAAATGTAAATATTTAAATGTGATTCATGTTTCTTTTAAGAGCTTGAGCTAAAAGACAAAGTTCTTCCTGACTTTAGAAATATGAGATTAGGGAATATTACTAAATGAATTTCCTTGTTTTCAGAACATACTACTAACATTTAAATATGCCTAATTAAGTGCTGTTTGAAGGTAAACTCTAAATACATATTTGTAGATTCAAGTTACAAATAATGAGAAGCTGAAATTAGCTTAAGTTATGAAAACTCAGTTTCCTACTATATGGGTCTCTTAAAGAAAACCAGAACATTTCCTTGTTTATTTTTATTTATTGATAAATCAGTTATTAGTTATGAAATTTAATGAGATGAAATGATGAGTTTTGATGAGATAAATGACCAGATATGGAAAAATTAATCTCCAAGTTTAAGCAGAGGTTATATTCATAAATCCTCCCATTGAGCATAGGAATCAAAGCAGTTCTAGTTCAAACGGTGTTTGTCATATACCATATGGGCTGTGACAATCAAGTCCAAAAATACACACTAAGGAATAAAAAACAAAAGAAGCTTTAAGTTGGAAATCCTATAACGTTAGCAATTTTCATCTCCTCTGGGCTGCAAGAACATCATTTTAACACGTTAACTATCTCAGAGTTTGCATCTAGACTTAAATGGCAAGTAGTAGTGGTATTTTTTCTTCTCACTTTCTGTTTCATTATAATTAATAATCACCTAAAATGTCTACATTGCTATTCTAATTGTTTTTAAAAATATATAACAAAATGTCATCATTACTGAAAAGTTGTCAATGATTATCATTTCTAGTATTTATTTATATATTGTACATGTAAGTTGTTTTTCCAAAAGGCTTTATTTTCCATGAAACAAAAATGCTCATATTTGTAGCTTAAAGCCATAGACAGGGCTTTCATGAACACCAATTTATTTAACTGCAAATTTAAATAGATCATCTCAAGATCTTGCATTACAATGTTTGACATTGAACATGGCAGGTAAATTCTTGGCAGACTTGGGGTTAAAAAATACACATAGCCATTTACATGAACCTTAAACAAAGTTGCAGCAGCATTTTTCTTTCAGTCAACTGACATTTTTCTTTATGTTTCGTCAGTTATATCTGAGTGATCAGACAGCCACTACACGTGGTACACCCACCAGGATTATTATCTAGACCAAAGGCCCAAAGCTCATTGTAGCAGGCATGTAATTCTTTACAATGTATGCCACGTTAACTGTGTTGGGTTATCTATTCAACAGCTGACTGAGCGGGGCTCTCAAGCTCTTCTCAACAACCATGTAAGAAGCGATGACAATTGTACTACTTCATAACAGCTGCATGGAACTCTGACACACACTTCACAGCAACCAGTCATCTATATAAACCAATTTCAGGAGCAAAATTGCATGGTGCCTCCACTCTGTTATAAACACAATGATATCCACTCAAAGCTGATAAATGCGCTACATTTCTCTGGAGCTTAAAAGAGTAAGTTCTTTGCATTTGAGGTTTCATTCTCACAAATTAAGCCTACTTTTGTCCTAGGCATTAATTTAGAACTTTACAAAGAACCAGACAATTTAGATTTCAAATATCTATGAAATGAAAGAACTTCAGTATTAACATTTTAGCTCTTCAACTAAATGTTCTTTCACTTTTTTTTATAAGTGTGTGTGCCAGACTTTCTTAACCGGTAATCTGAAGCAGAAAGCAAAAGAGGGAAGTAATTAAGGTTTAAAATACTTACCAATGCCATAGCAATTTTCCAATTAATTACAGTATCTTTTCATAGGATTAAACACAATACAATTCTTATATTGAATAAAACATCTACAAGCAACCTGAAAACCACTGTTAAAATAACTTAAATGTTAACTACTCTGTGTTTAGTGAATAATGAAGCTTTGTTACATCAGTTAATAATTTCAATAGATTAAAGTAAGATAAAGAAGTTACTAACATTTTTAAATACACATTTAAATAATGCATTTTTAAGTGCATTATCAATACAGATTTTTGAATGGGGCTTAAAAGGATGTGGGTAAAAATTTAGCATGTTTCCAAAACAGAAATAGAAACCATTTTCTTTTCATGTTTATAACTGACAAATCTATATGAATATAGATGTATAAATATATATTTATATTTATTTATATAAGTATATATTTGTATATATTTACATAAGTATATATTTATATAAGTATATCTATGTATTTAATATTATTTTGGAGATTGAAGCATATATACACCTATGTATTTTCATTTACTTTATCCTAATAATTCTATAGAAAGTCACAAGAATAGAATATTTGAGCTAAAAGAATAGCAAACATACTTCATTTCATAGGGAACATATTTCAATAAATCATAATTTATTAATATGCTGGAGCTTTATTACAGAGAAGAATTCAGTTTATGCTTAGTGGAGTTTACTGCTCAAATAATTGAAGAGACCACAATATTGCACTATTTGAACTGTATGATCTTATAAAATTATAGTTGCTAATTCCTATTAAAGTATAATACAAGCTGACTTAATTTCTGGCATCATTTAATAGGCCTTATAAATTATGACACTATCCTGTAATATTAAATTTTAGTTTTTGAAATGTAGTTCTGGCCTGGTCTTATTTAAAGGGTTTCCCAGCTTTGGAAAATAAAAAAGGTGTCCAGGTAAATTCTAGACATAAGAAGGTCATCACTCCATAAGATACCGGTATATAAATGTGTAATCAATGTATCATACACCAGAAACTAATATAATATTGTAAGCCAACTATAATTGAAAAATAAATACAATTTTAATTGTTTAAAAAAATTATTTAATATATGAAATCTAACAAGGCTAAATAATTTTGCATAATCACATGCCAAAGTTCTGATTGTGTATAAATTATGATATTTTTAATAATTGAATTCCCTTGAATACTATGAACACCTCCAATAGGATGAAATTAAGGCATCCGGAGGTTAAATGACTATCCTAAAATAAAAGAATAATTAAGTAACAGAGCAAGAAAAAATAATCTGGTCACTGAGCATTAATTCAAAGTTGTATCTATTGTACCACTTGGTTCTTAAAGGGGTGATTGATGAAAAACTGAGACCTAAAGACACAAAAAAACTTGCTCAATGGTTCAAGTAAAAATACTTAGACAAATTTCATTATTTTGATTTCCAAGTAGCCAGTGTATTCTGCACTATGGCATGTATTTCTCTCCTAAAACTTAAGATATTAAATTCAACTGGGAAGGCATACAATATTTTCTCATGAAATCCATGGCTGCTAAGATAGCTATACTTCCAAATAATTCAACCCCAAAACTGTAAAAGCAGAAATAGAGGTTGCATTCTGTCTATTCTTTTTCGGGAGATAAGCACTTTTGTGTTAGTGTATCTATATCTCACTACATTAAGGTCTATGTCATGTAGGATGTTGCTAAAAGAGCACAGTGATGCCTTGGAATTCAAACGTAATCCATCCCAGAACCCTATTCAAGTTTCAAAACATTTGAACTCCAAGATGAGTGGGTATTAGGATAAAGCTATGGGCCATAGAGTCAATACGTCCCACTCGAATAATGTGTTGGCGTTTGGATTCCAAAGCAGCATTCAGATTCCGAGGCAAAATTTGATTGACTTTTTTATTCCGATTCCAAGTTTTCAAGTTTTGGGACATTTGGATTTCAAGGCATCACTGTACAGTAAGGAAAGAGATAGTATAGTTACATGCCTTGAATCTCAAAAACAAGAGGACACATTTTACATAGGTGAAAAAGCAATGGTTCAGATGTATCCCTCTACGAAAGGGATAATTAGGAGAATGGAAAATTTATTTGGTTGTACAATTGTATTCACTTCCATGTGTTACATACTCACATATGCAAAAACAAACAGTGTCTATATAGGTAGGCTGCTGGGATAGTGGAGTACTTAAAAAAAGAGTAGGGTTCCTATTAAATTTAATGAGTTGAAAAGAATGTTTCTTGAAATAATTAAAATGAAACAGAGTTTTTGTACAGATTGAGCAAGATTTTGAAGAATTCAGAGAGAAGGTTGAAGAATTGAAGGCAATGGGTAGAAGTGTCAGGGAGAAGCAATGCACTGAAGTATGACCAAGGCTATTTCTGATTAGAAGGATCAGAATTTGGCCACTGAGCACAGACAACAGGGATATGAGGCATGGTAGAATGTATTGAGTTTCAAATTATGGCCCCATGTAGGCTGAAGTCCCTAAGGTCCAAGACTTGATGAAGTAAGCAGACAGTTCAGCAGTCAAGCAGAATTTCATTCAGGTAATGTTCTACTTGCTATTAAACAAAACACATCTGCATGATTTTGCACAGACTAGAGGATTGTGGAACAGCTTGGGGAAGATGGTCTTTATCTGACTGACATCATAACTAAGTTATCCTTGTCACTAATTGCATTTGTTTTGTGATCTTTTTAATTATTATTTTTGAATAGGTATATGTTTATACCTGTTCAATAGGTATATGTTTATAGAAACATTATGAACCAATACAAAACTAAAAAGATACAAGAAGAGTTATATTGAGGGAAAGCCGGGACGGCTCAGCGGGTTGAGCGCTCACTTTGAGGCCATGAGGACCGAGGATCGAATCCCGGCTCCGGCCCGGGCAGGACCCACGTGCTGAACTGCGGAGTTCCCACAGTTCGGTTCTCTAACTGTCTCTGTCTCTGTCTCTCTCTCTATCTGTCAGGAGTAAAATAGAAATAACTATGCACTGAAGACAAAAAGATAATTTCTCTCTATAAATGTAAAAGATAAAAAAAAAAAAAAAAAAAAAAAAAAAAAAAAAAAAAAAAAAAAAAAAAAAAAAAAAAAAAAAAAAAAAAAAAAAAAAAAAAAAAA
>PVKE010047517.1:0-11900 GCA_004027555.1 Craseonycteris thonglongyai | reverse complement strand
CAGCATATGGTTGGATTTTGTTTTTTAATCCAGTCTGCTACCCTGTGCCTCTTTATTGGTGAATTCAGTCCATTTACATTCAGGGTGATGATTGATATATGAGGATATCCTGTATCCATTTCTTCTTTCCTTTTTATTTTTTTGTTGTCCCAACTTTTCTCCATTTTTTTGATTTCTTGATTCAGGTCAAATAGCCTCCTTCAGTATTTCTTGGAGTGCCGGTTTTGAGCTGGAGAATTCCCTCAGCTTCTGTATATCTGTAAAGGCCTTAATTCCTCCTTCATATCTAAAGGTTAATTTTCTTGGATAGTTAATTCTTGACTGGAAATTTCTCTCTTTTAATATTTTGAAGATTGGGGTCCACTCCTTCCTGGTTTGCAGAGTTTCTGCTGAGAAGTCTGATGACAGCCTGATAGGTTTTCCTTTGAAAGTTATATTTGTTTTTTCCCTGGCAGCCTTGAGGATTCTTTCTTTGTCTTTGGTTTTTGTCATCTTGAGAACAATGTGCCTTGGAAAAGATCTGCTAGGGTTTAGGTAGTTAGGGCTCTTGATTTCCTCTTGGATTTGGGGCTGTAACTCTTTCCACAGGTTAGGAAAATTTTCATCCACTATTTGTTTTAGTAGACTCTGAGAAGATTTCATCTTGCTTCCTTCTGGTACCCCTATTATTCTAATACTGTTCTTTCTGATGGAGTCAGAGAGTTCTTGTAGGGCTCTTTCATTTCTCTTGATTCTCATTTCCCTTTCTTCTTCCCTCTGTGACATTTCCATGTTTCTGTCTTCGATTTCACTCATCCTTTCCTCTAGCTGGTCAGCCCTGTTTCCTATGCTGGTCAGTTCTTTTTTAAGCTCTCCCATGATGCCTTTCATTTCAAGGAGTTCCTTTTGGTTCTGCTCTAGCTTCTCAATTTTATTGGTAAAGTACTCATTTTGCTCAGAAAATTTCTTGTTGAGGTCATTTAACTGTGTCTGGGTACTTTGCCAGCATTGAGTGAGCTCTCTGAGTGTCTTGCATATTGCATCCCTGAATTCTGTTTCACTTAGGTTTGATTCCAAGTGTGCAAGCTCCTTTACTAAAGGCTGCCCCTGATCTTCTGGAGGGGCTTTGGATTCTGAGGTGTGCATTGTGTTTGATGTGGTTCTTTTTGCTTTACGCATGAGTATGTTTTCCCTCTGGGGGTTTGCCTATCAGATGGGCTTGTCTTTATTTTTTCATTTGGGCTCAGTTGTGGGAGGAGAAGATTTTGGGAGAGGGTTGTGGGAAGCAGACAGCTTCTGTGACCGGGGGCACTTCAGGTTGCTGTCTTAGCTGTTAGAAAGCAGGGTAGTGAGGGTGTGACCTGGGGTGGGGGTGTGTGAGTAGGAGCTGGGGTGGGCCTGAGAAACAATAGCAGATTCCTCTTTCAGCAGGGGGGCTGGTGGTTCAGTGCAGGCGGGGCGCAGGAGCTCCGGTCTGTCTCCCCTCCGCCTGGCTGCCCCTCCTTCAATTGTGTTTGTAAGCCGCACCCGCAGGGCAGCGGCACGGATGGGTCGGGGCTCAGCAGAGGCCCAGTCGGCCATGTGAGAGGGGCCACAGATGTGACCTAGTCAGAGGCGCACCCAAAGCCAGGTCGTCCGAGTGGGCGCAGGCGCCATGGTGGCCCGGCCGGCAGCCCAGTCGCGCATGTGGGTGGGAATGAGCGCCGCAGTGGCCTGGTTGGTAGCCTGGTCTCACATGCAGGCAGCTGTGCCAGGGCAGCCCGGTGGGCGGGGTGCCGAAAGCCCTGTGTGCACAGGCCACAGCTCAGCCAGCAGCCGCTCTAGGCCCGCAGCTCTGCTGAGACCGCCAGATTCACTCTAAGCACATCTAATGCAGCTATGTCCACTCAAGCCCCAGCACTCACTCCAAGAGCCCTGTCTTCAGAAGGCGCTCCCTCACAGTTAATCTCCGTAAATCAGGGGTGCCAAGCAGCTGTGGGCTGATTCCCTGCTCTCACCTTGCCCGCTGGGAAGTGCAGCCACCCTGCTCCACAGTCCCTGTTCCACTTTAGGCTCTGTGATCTGATTAGGGCACTGTGTGCTGTCCCTTGAGTTTGGATGTTAAATTGTCCACAGTCTTGTGGGTGCTCCACGCTCCCTAGGTCTTGGCTTCCAGCCCACCCTCGATCCAGCTCCACTTTGACCGTAGTCCCCCAATCCCCCTTTGTTTTTGCCAGGGTCTCGGCTTCCAGCCCACCCTCGATCCAGCTCCACTTTGACCGTAGTCCCCCAATCCCCCTTGTTTTTGCCAGCCCCGGGCTGCACTCCGAGTCTCTGTCTCCGAACCGCTGCTTCCCTTTTCCTCTCCTGCTCTCCCCTTTTTCCTCCAACTTTTGGGTGTTGTTCTGCGTTGCGTGGTTCTCTCAGTTGAGGTTGCTTCTCGGGGTTCTCCATGGATTCCCCTCTGTTCACAAGTCCCTTTCCAGGCAGTCATCGGCGTTCTCCAATCATTTGATTCTTGAGAAAATTTCTCTAGTAGATATTCTACTTCTCTATTTTTTGAAAATAAAGTTAATTCAAAATTTTAACATATTTTGCTTCTTCTTGCATCAAATTTAAAAATATTTACATGCATTTTTAATAGAATAAACTCAAATTTCTTAACTGTTAAACTTATAGCTCAATGACTTATATCGAGGCAACTCAGTCATACACTATGATGATGACAATTTTTTTAATGCTACCTTATTTGGCTCCCTTAGGACAGCATTTAACTCCTTGTACTGATTTATCAGATAGACTTCATTGACATCCTACAAGTTTATCCAATTTGCTTTTCAGTTCTATCTTTTCCTTTTAAATATTTGTTTAAATATGTGGGCATTTACTTAAATTTATTTGATTATAGGCACCATAGAGCAGCAATCCACTCTATGTTCATCACTATATATGGTATATATATATATATATATATATTCTAGCTAACAAAGACTATTTTTTCCAAAATAAAAAATTTGCTGTTTTTCCCCAACACAAATAGAATAGACTTTGTTTTTCACTGCTTTGCAATATGATGTATTTTTGCAGTCTGTGTCCTAATCACCATCTTAAATTGGTGCTATAGTCTCTATAACATGAGCTAAGTAACTAATATTACAGTCAAGTTGATGTTGACTAATAGTGCCCAAATGAACTTGGCTTTTTTTTTCACATCTTTCCCTGTAATTTTATAACCTTTCCTAAAAAGTGTTTGCTTTTTCAGAAGATAGATTCATTTAAAAAATGCTAATGTTTTGTATGAAGAGGCTTTGTATGGTAAGAACTTATATGGTGCTCATGATGAGTGAAGAATAATGTTTAGAAATAAAAAACCATTAAGATGCAATTATTTCAAGTATCAACTAGGTTTCACAGTAATAATGCTTCTTTCATGACAATCTGAAGGAAATGTGTATAATTTGAAGAAAATTCTTTTTTTTTTTTCTGTTCTCTGATAATCTTTCTCCAAAATAAGTTATGGGTTTGTTGTATTTATTGCCAACAAGGTAAGTTTTTGTTAAAATATGCTTACCTTAAGAGTGCCATCATAGTATTCAGGGACTATTTCTACATTATTCATATTTCTAAGTTCAATAATGTTAATGTAACATAGGATTAGATATATGCTATTCCACTGCCTTTTAAAACAGCTTGAAAGCATCCTGCTATCCTTTTATCATTAAGATTACATCTGTTAAGATCCTATCCTCACTGTCTTATGTTCTTACTTTGAGGAATATCTGAAGCCTAACCAAATATAGCAATAGCAATGGTCTGAAATATTTTTTAATTTCAAGCATGAGTAACCGGTGACTGGCAGCATGAATGAGCTCTGAATTACACTCTATAAGCGTGAATCAGAAGCAAGGCATATTTACGGGAAAGGTTGCAGGAAGAAGGTATGCATGAAGGTTACATATCTTGGTGACCCTGTCAGAAATATGAATCAATCTCTGCCTGGTGAAGTTGTCCACAAATGCAATCTTATCCTCACCGCGTCTCAAAAAGAGGCAATCAGCCGATCCTGCACACACAGGTATAATTTCTTATTGAGAGTGTCACAAAGAATACGATTGTTTAGCTGTGATGAAATGTTGCTAAAACAAACATGATGTTTCAAAGCATATTTCCAATGTGCTGGGAGAAAAGTGCCAAAAAGAAACTGATGTTAATGACAACAGGAAGAAAACTACCGGTATGTGGAGGAGGCAATTGTCAGGCACAGATTTCTAAATCTTCTCTCTTTTATGGGACCACAGATCTATGCAGAGTTTCTTTTTATTCTGGCAAAGCAGATTGAAGTTTAATTATATTTTGTTGAGATATGTGAAATACTTGAGTTGGGAAAAAATGAGGAAGATTATAGGGGTAAATGTAATGTTAAAGATATGTCACTACATTTTACCTTCCTCTCTCTGCTGCTGTAAAGCTAATGGGTAATGCAAAGTGACTCTTATCTGCATGAGGTACAGAAGTCACTGTTACCAGATCAGTTATGCACTTTGTTGGCCACCGTATATGACACAGAAATGACCTGGTTCTCATGAGCGGTTCCTAGCAATGGTGTTCATCTTTATGGCATTTATCATCATGTAAGAAAATTTGATTTTCTGAAAGAATACACTCAAAAATGTCACTTTAACCTCTAAAGATAAATGGGTAGCAAGATGGGGCATTCTGTTCTCTAAGATGATTGGCACCAGTCATAATTTATTACTTACTCATGGATTTAACATGTCCATTAATGGTAAGTACTTGGTGATCAATTTAAATTGCAAATAGCTCTTCAGCTGTGGGGCTGAATTTCTGACAGATGAATGAGTGGAAGTTAACGCTGATACTCTCTAGACCAGTTAGATGACACGCTTCTGTTGCTATGATAAAACTAGCAGCCTCTCTGCAAAACAAGCCATCCCAACTATGCTTCAGATGCGCTCAACCAAGCCAGACTGATGGGGACCTGGGGTGTACCACCAGTGTCCTGGCAAATAGAACACATGCAGGCAAAACAGGCAAACAGTCCTTGTTGCTTAGGGAGTCAATTCGAAAATGAAAAATTCCTACACGATAATGATACGTACATGAATAGCAGAAATGAGCTTTGTACTTCATCTTGGTTTACAAAATATAAGGAAAATCATTTTTCTCACAACCTCATCAAGGAGGCTTGATAACAAACTATTTTTTCTTTGGGATAGCACAGGAAAACATTGATTGATTAGCACGTGTGTATGACCATAACCTGAACCTTCTTCTGAAAATTGTCCTTAGTGGTTTCTTAGAATGTTGCCAACACTCCAGAGACTAGCTAAAGCATAAAACAAATAATTCTGTCACTAAGGTATATTGAGGTTTAATTAACAACAACAACAACAACAACAACAAAATGATCTTATACAAGGGAGGGGGGAACCCAAAACTCCGGGATTTATTTATAAAAATTTTGTATTTATTCTTACACATTTAAACTTTAGCCACCTGCAATGTACTTTTTGTTTGATGTAATACACCCACTGAAATGCTTTTTCCACTGCTCAAAACAGTTTTTGAACTCACTGATTTAGATTTCTTGGAGTGCTTCTGTCATTTTTGTTTGTCTGTTTTTTTGTTTTTGTTTCACCTTTTCCATATCAGCAAAATGTTTCCCTTTGATGACTTTTTTCATCTGAGGAAACAAAAAACAAGTAGCTCAGGGTGAGATAGGGAGGGTGGGGCACAGGGGTCATGCCATGTTTTTAGTCAAAAACTGCTGAACACTCAGCATGGTATGAACAGGTGCGCTGTCATCCCTCACGCTGTTCACGTGTCGTAAATAACATTACTACAAAGGGGCCCACCCTCCAGAAGATAATTCTGGTTTGTTGGAGGTCTCTCCTCATATATCAACATTAAGTAGATAAGCTGAAAATATTTACAGATATGTCCTGGGCAACTTTCATTTGTGAAACCCATTCAATTTATCTTTAGATGATAACAAAGTCTTATTTTTCCTCCCAGGGTAGAGAAGACATTTGGCAGTTCTTGCTTCTCCATTAAGTCTTCCAGCCCTAATGGGACTCTTCTCCCCACAGACTTGGAATTAGTGAAGACTTCCTCTCTACTTTTCACTAACTGACCCCTCTTCCCCCTCTGTCTCCACTGAAGTTGCCTCCATCCTGTGAATCGTGTTAGGCACGATGCACTTCAATTCCAGATTTCCCACAATCTTCTGGCCTGGCACAGGACTCTCCCCAACAAGGAGCAGTAAGAGAACAGCAAGATCCCTCTCTGAGCTGATAAGACAAAATTTAACCCCTTTCTTTAGTGGAAGTCATTTTGTTTGCTTTAGGTTATTCTTTCACTGTTTTTTCCTTTCTAGAGTCATTTCTTATTCACATCAGGTCTTCCTGTAGTTTCTGCTCACTTAGTCTTTTGATGATCATTAACCCTTTAAATATACCCTGTATTATATGTTTGTTACATATACATCCCAAGAAGCAGTTACTAAAAAGGCTAAAAATTCTGACTCTAAATATATTTTACTCTCTATCATATTTTAACTTGCTCTGAAGATAATTGCTATTTCTCACCCATGCACTATAAAATTAAATATGATTAATCAAAACTTGACAGCAGATACAAAAAAGAGGTGAATATGCTCTACATCCCTTTTTCTCTTTAGTTTTCTCTAAGGCAGTTTCTCAACCATTTTTATTTTCATTATGCCTCCCTAAGGAATCTTTTTAGACATCTTTTTCCCTAATTGCCATGCCCATAAAATTTTAATGCTTTCGATGTAGCATATATCTGTTTATATACTCTATGTATATCTCTGAATTATACATAAAAAGAGAAAGATCTTACTTCACCCACCAAAACCATTTCCTTTTTTTTGCTCTCTAGGGAACAATATTGTCCTTGTTGAGAATGTGTTCTCTAAAGTAGATATTTATAGGGGTGCTCATGAGTATACTTGCCCAAGGCTAATATTTCTATCCTCATTACTTGGTAGCATATGGAACAGCAGGAGAAAATGGGACAGAAGCATTGGGTATTCTGAGGAAAAAGGGCTTACATTTTTATGCTCCTAGCTACTTGCAAAACTATTACTACATGGAGGCTAAATTATATTCCCTCTTTTATTAACATATAAATTTATCCCTTTTTAGAAGATGTTATTTTTCAGACATTATGTGTGTGCTTGCATGCACAGCTATCTTAACTGTAAATACATTCAGATTTCTTTCAGATTTCTTTTCAGTGTTTGACACAGGAGCCAGGTTTGTTTCCTTTTCTGCTTCTGTGATGATATTTATGTTTTGAATTTCACTTATATAACCATTGTTGCATCATATCTTTCACTATTTGATTAAATTGTTCTCAAAATATTTCCCATGGAGTTTGTTCCCCAAGCCTGGTTCAGTGACAACAAATCTTTCTGAGATACACATACTATATATATGACATTATTATCACAGCTTAGCCAGAGGAAAGGTCTATAAAGATGTATTTTACTAAAAAATAAGTACCGTGAATACATGATAGATGGATAAACAGATGATAGATATATAGATAGATAGATAGATAGATAGATAGATAGATAGACTTTTCTTTTTCCTTGTTAAGGTGGTATAAGGATAACTTTTACTAGAAAAAACTCCATTCGATCCCTTGGGGAAAATATTTCATAAGACACTTTTAAGAATTGCCTGAGAACTTCACCAAGAACTTGATCCATCTGCTTATTAGTAAAGCTTCTGACAGACAGCTGCCCAGGGCCCAGATACCAGGCCTCTACCCTGTTCTACTTTTTCTACCCCCATTAACCAGGATATGGCTTGGGAGTAATACTTTCAAAAAGTTGATGCTGCTTACAGATGCCATGTTTCACCTTCCACATTGTTTCATTCATAACACTTGAAGTAAATTGTTCTCAGGGCATGCTTTTCTAATCTTACTCTCAGTCTCACCTATGACCCATGTCCCACTTCTCTCTCTCCTTAATTGGTCCACTGTCCCCTCTGGAAGCCCTGTTTTTTGGTTAAGAACTTTACTTTCCCTACCCCTACTTGCTCCCTACACCCCCTTATCCCACCCCCCCCGATACACCCTCACACCTACACACCCTCCCTGATGAAGAATTTCTCCATATTCTTGGTATTGCTGAAGGAGGACTCTCTTCTACAACTTTTGTAGAGCAGGCCAGTCAGTCTCTCATAGATCATGAACCTCAGGTGAGGAAGTATTATTTACAATGTCCTCCTCACTTCTTTATTCCACTTCTGGACCCTTTCTCTTTAATCCTGCTTTGAAGCTACTGTGTTTGACTATTCATGTTCTTTCCTTGCTTAGACTTGCCACATATCAGAGCTGTGGCCACTCTACTTATTCATCTAAGGCTTGGGCAGATGATCCAGTCTTCTCTATGCCAGTTCTACCTTAATTCTCAGTAGGTACAACATCCAACACATCCATTCTCCAACCTCTTCACCTTCAATAAACATTTTTTTATCCACTTAACTTCAATCACCCACCTCCATGAATATACCAGGACTTGATCAAAACATGAAATCTGTTCCAAAGTTTAAATAAATCCAAACATCTCAACCTCTAATGTTAATTTCATATCTCTTTTTCTCTCCTGTCTTTCAGCATTGAATTGCATAAAATCAAAACACTCTAGTTATTTTATGTGGAAATGGATATAATGTGGAGATTAAAATACTTATAAAAATGTTGGAAGGACTGGTAGAGGCAACTCTACACTGATCATCACTCAACACTAGCAACAGTCTCATAGTTACTTGACGAATGGGTCAAAGCATCATACTCAAATCAGAATATTTTGCTGTCACAATTCAAAGAGGCCTAGTTAGTATTGTTTCACTTTCCCAGTGGCACAGAAACAATGTGTCCTTCATTTTTTTTTTAAAGATTTATTTTATTGTTTTTGACAGAGAGAGAGAGAGAGAGAGAGACAGAGAGACATCAAGAAGAGGGGGACCCAGAGCAGTCTCCATAGTTGTACGCCATCAGTTTTCGCCATAGTTTCATTCCACACAGTTGGGCAGGGGGCCTCCAGGGTAGGAACTGGGTGGGGTCCTCTTGCATGGGAAACATGCCCCCACAAGCTGGGGCTGAATCTGGGGCCTTCTACATAGGAAGCTCACCTTGGTGAGAACTGAAATGGGGGCCACACCCCAGTTCAGCATATGGGTCCTCATGGGCCAGGGCTGGGATTTGATCCTCAGACCCTGGGGCTGCAAAGCCAGTCCTTCATTTTTAAATAGATATCCAGACATGCTCCAAATCCTTGAGCTCTGAAATGTTGCTGAAGTCTCCTGGGGTTTATCTCCTATTTTCTATCTCTTATAAAGGCATCTATTTTCCATTCACCTATTCTAGCAGCACAATATTTTTAGTATAGTAGACCAGTGGGATGTCTTGTGATGCACAATGATCAAGTTCACATACTTAATTATAGGCTGAGGCTGTAAAGTTGGAACTCTGCCTTCTTTACAAAACAGCAAGGATATTTCTACCAGATGAAAACTAATGCTTCTGATCTCCACATTAAAGAAAAAACTGTATTTAACTATTAGTCATAAACCAGGTAGGTGCCTGTGATTGTACTGGTTTGCTCCAATAAAGAGATTACACATGGAACAATAGCAGTAACTGAAGTAATCAGCTGAATGACATTAAGATAATACATTGTCATTTCCCAAGATTCAAGTGTCACCTGCAAATGCCAGAAAGGAAAGTTAAATGGCGATATGAAAAGAATCAACCCCACCATCATATGACTTTTAAGGAGTCATTACCTTCTTTGGCTCCTCTAAGAATCCAATTCTGTTCTTCTTTAGCAATACTGGCAAGAAAAGGGATGTGGAGAACTCCATGTGGGTCTTCCCACCTTCATAATTTTTACTCTACAAGTCAAAGATATTACGTGAAGATTCTGCAATTGTACATTAAATCTCCAACTGTTCACTTAGAAAAGGAGGAAATAAAACAGAATGGATTCACAGAACTGCTGAAACCAATGTTTCAATGGTTCTATGAATCAAAATTTCATTATTATCTGACTCTTCCATAACCTGCCACTATGACTAGTTGATAACAGTAGCATTTTGTCTGTGTAGGGACTGGAATTAACTGAGATTTGTGATCCAATGTCCTCAGAAACATTAGTCTTCACAGTTTCTGTTTCTTAGTGTAGAGTCATAATTAATTGCTGCAGGTCTCTGTAGAAAGAGTCACAATATGTATTTGTGATGTACTAAGTGGACCTTCACCAAAATTTTGAATCTGTGAACTCATTCATGTCTTCTAATTAAATAAAGATTTGTGTCGCTTGGTAACTCAAGTAAATCCTCTATTTGTTAGCCTCGGCGTTATGATTACTCAGAGCAAGTAGGATCTTTCTTAATGAGCTGCCCACATATTTCAAACATATTGATCCCAGGATCTACCATCAAGATCATTGTGATTCAAACGTTCTCATACCCACCTACTCCAACTCTGCTCCAGTTATGGTAACCATATCTGTTTGCCACTGAGATGAAGTAATAATGCTAAATGATATCAAGGGGAAGCCGGGATGGCTCAGTGTGTTAAGCACTCACTTTGCAGTGCCGGGGACCGGGGATTGAATCCTGGCCCCGGCCCATGTGGAACCATGTGCTGAACTGGGAGCTCCCCCAGTTCAGTTCTCTCTCTGTCTCTGTATCTCTGTATCTCTCTCTCTCTCTCTGTCAAAAATAAATAAATATTAAAAAATAAGTAAATAAATAAATGATATCTTGTCACCTTGGCAACTACCATCACTACTGAAATTTGGGAGCACATTTCAGTGGCAAAATCTCCAGTTTATGGAGGCTAGCTCTCATAGTGCTTTTTAAAAAGATACTGTTACTTCACTCACAATGTATTTTTCAAAGCCTTGGTAAATGAGTCCTCTCAGGGTACATGGTTGGGGGTAATTAATGAATTGGTCACACATTCAAAATCCGTTTCTATTATCTCTTACTTCCTAAGTCTTTGGATACCTTCTTCCATAGTTGACCAACAGCTGCAGCATAGTATATCTCTTCCATTCAGCCCAGGTCCCTGCTGGTTCCAGCTTTCAGTTAACCAAATAAACAAACAATTGGAACCACACTTAGCTATCTAAGCTAACATGCTGAATTCAGCATCTCTCTAAATGCACTTTATTTTATTTCACATTCCATGATCTAGTATGTTCAGAATCTATTCCACATGTCAACTTCTGTGTACATATAACATCTATATTAATAATCTCTTGGGGTATAAAATTTCCCCTCCTGGGATCCACTGTAATTGGCTCCCTGGTGCTTTTAGAAACCTAATCCTAGTTATAGGTCTGGGGGCAATGATGGTTGGTAGGAGTAGAAACAATGAGAACAGGCTTACCTACCTCTTATCACACTGGAGAGGAGCAGTTGCTTCTACAAACACAGGAGCAGTGGAGTTTTGTTGCTCAGGATATTTGGAGTTTTCCAAATCTTCCCAAGTTTTATCATTCTAATACTTAATGTTTCACTCTTTCCCAATAATGGCCCTAACATTCACATACTCTATCCTGTAAGAAAGTGAATATAATGTGCTTTCTAATTCTGTAATGGACCCACAGGTTTATCCTTTGCATCTAGTTTTCAGCCACCCAACCCTCATCCATGAAGCTATAGAAGATTAACTAGTCTGAGAAAAATCATGACAAATCCCTGGCTTTCCAGCCATACCTTAACCTAAGAATTTAAATTTCTAAACTGGATATTTTTCTTTAAACTCCCAATACAGATAGAAACAAGTAGCCCACTTCTCGTTTCTTGAATCTTTCCCACCTATAGCATTATATTTTGTTACGGCCTTCTTCCAGACTTGCCCTCATCTAGGCCTCA
>PVKE010047516.1:0-11900 GCA_004027555.1 Craseonycteris thonglongyai | reverse complement strand
TAATCTTGAGTCTAGGAGTCTTCATATTTAAAATGGGTGTAGTAATAGTACCTACTTTTAGGGTTATTGGCAAGAGTATCTATTTTTATTAACAAAATAATAAATTCAGAATAAGAACAAAAATATAGAAATGTAAAGAAAAAAAAAAAAAGAAAGAAAAATCCAGATACATCTTTTAATAAAAAACCTTAGATAGAATAGTCTGGAAGAACCCTCCCCATAATTTGAGGTCTACTTCTAGAAATTAATCAAGAAAAAAAAAATGTGAATTTGAAAGAGACGCAAACCTCCTTCTAAGGTCCTGCATCCCTAAAGCCATTGGGTAACAGCAATTTACTTTTTTTATATTGATGACATGTTGGTGCTGGTGGTATGGGTGGTGGTGGTGGTGTGTGTGTGTTGAAAAAACATTAACTTCCCCAGAGAAAGAAATGGGGAATAGGAACCTTAATTGCCCCTCCACCAGGGAAAGTCTTCAACTGAAAGGACATCAGAGAAAGCCTTTGTCCTTTCTGTGCCATTACAAGGCATGATTATAGGGGAAGTGACAACAAAGGAGCCTGATACAACTTAAGTGATTTTATTAACCACCATGACCACACATCTCCTCAAAACCTTTAGGGAAAGTCTTCTCCTCCAACCTCCCTCCTCATCCAAGTCAGACCTCTATAAAGGTGGCCCATCTCCAATGATTGATCAGTGCATTTCAGCCAAAGTTGGACAAGTCTGGGTTAAAGGCCACTCTATCGCTAGACATACCCATGGAATCAGCTAATGCTGTTGTTGGGCCTGCACCCCTGCTTCTGCAGCTTCTAAACAAGGACACTTAAAAGAGGAAAGAGAAGCTATTAATTTTTCTGGTACAACAGGGTTAAACTAAAACAATTCTTGGCAAAGAGAAACTTATGGTAACCATAAGATGCCATAGCTGAAGCAGGAAATGCATTAGCTTAGGGTTTCAGACTGTGGATACCTACACAGGAAGCAGGTTTGACTCCTTCATTAATTTACCTTTTGCCTTTCAAACAACCTTAATGCTTTCTTTCTTAAATTTTACATCTTTCAAATAGTTAATGTGTTGACTATGAATGTTTATTTTCATTGTTAAATTTATTGGGCTATGTAGAAAAGTATAAAATAAAATAGAACAAAGCAGAAAGTACCCAAAATGGCTTTTCCAACCAGGAACAAATATTAGTATTTTTGTTTGATCAAAGTTATTCTAGTCATCACTTTGTTTATAAGGAGTAATGCATAGATGAATGGATGGACGTACAGAGAGTGAGTAATTTTATGACAGTACTTTCACATAAGACACTCAGTAGGGCCGCTTAAAGAGAGAGTCTGCCTTCAGTAAGTGGAAGGAGGGGGCCTGGATGCAGCAGCTGAAGGACCACTACGGCTGCTCCCCTGCCCCACCAGTCTCCTTTGCAAACTTGCTGTGAGGTCTGTAGTTGCCACCTTTGCTCACAGTTTGGGAACACGTTCCTCCAAGCATATGGCTTGGCGGAAGTGGCCTGACTTAGTCCTCAGAGCAAGTAAGTCAGAGTAAGGTCCTCATGTTGGCCACTGACAGCCTGCAGACTGTGATTCAAAGAGTCCTAGTTTATGCCTCTTGTCCAAGCATAATTATTAAAACTCCCATATTTAACTTTCAATCAAAATACATTATGTCAACTCTATCAAGTCATTGTCTATTTTGAGAAATTTTGCCCCAAATAAGCAATAGGAAAAAAAAAAAAAAGCAAATGTTATGGACACAGTTCAATGTGTCATGTCTCTGTGACATTGGCCAAATAATTTGTATTTCAGAAGCCTCAGTTTCCCTATCTTTAAAATAGGGATGCTGGTATAACCTATCTCATAGGATTATTATGAATATTAATGAGACTCCCTGTAAAAGATTGTAGCACAAGTCTGACATGTAATCAATCAATCTCCCTCTCTCTGTGTCATAGAAAGTATTAGATAGGGCACTTCTTAGAATGGATAGTGTTGAACAGCTAGGGCAGCCCTAAGGTGACATGATGCCAGTCTTGGAGAAAAACAGAGGTCCTGAGCTTCACAGCTCTCCCTGTCCCATGGGGCTGGTGACATGTAGGAGTTGTGGTGCAGGGCATCTTTGTAAGTCTCAAGCTTTCCACTGCCTCAAATCAAAAAATTTCAAGTGTGTAATCTATGCAGAAACATCCATATTTCCAGATGTCAGGAAGGTGGGTTTCTCCAGGGGCTGACTCTCTGTTTGCCATCCTCCTCCAGTGGCATGTAACCCACAGCATTTGCAGACAATTTGTAGTCCTGGGACTTGATGTGCCTCCCCGAATACGCAGCAAACAGTTCCTAGGATGTGAATTCTGCTCTGTAACAGGTAGTAGTGTTGTACATACGGCTGTACTATCGTACCTTCTTGTACTACATTCTCAATTCAGGCGATTCAGACCTCAGGTATGAAGAGTAGAGGGGGAAACATCTGCTCTGTCACCTTCTGTTTTATTTATGTCCATATTTTTACATTGTACTGACTTCTCCAATCCTGAGCTATTTTTACTTCCACTTAGAGTCAGAAAGAAACATATATTTCTCCATCCCTAACCATTGAGTGATGGTGAGGAAAATATTTAAATGGTAGTTAAGGGTCTTTACTAAATGAGATTCTTATTCAGAATAGAAAGACAACAAACATTGTGATATATGCTAGTATTAAATGTATAAATTAAAAATGAAATAAGAAATGACTAGAATGGACTCAAAACATGAGGCATTGACTACAATATGAAGTAAATGAGCAAAATTTAGAAAAAGAATTAAATGATTAAATACAAATTATTTTTATAATTTAGGCATGTTCACATTGATATTCTCTCTCTCCTCTCTCTCTCTCCCCCTCCTCCCTCCATTCCTACACACACACACACACACACACACACACACACACACACACGGCAGAGTCTATTCTTCAGCATCTTTATTTACTTTTGCCAGTGCTTTTCAATGTGTGTGGCCCTAGAATGCTGGAGTTAATATTATCTGGGTGCTCATTAAAAAATTCCGAGACTCTATTTTAGACCAATCTTGGGAAGAAGAAGAGGAGCAGAAATTAACATTGAAAAGTAATTCTCCAAATAATTTTAATGCAGATGAATCACAGACCACACTTGGAGAAACAGAGAAACACTATTATCTTGTGATTTATTTAGTATCAGCAAGATTAAAGCATGTCTGGGAAGGATGGGTCAACAGATATTAGGTCAAACTTTACTGATGTTTCTGGAATAATCTTATCCCTTTGAAAAACTGAGAGACCTGCCATATCAGAAGGCATAGAGGATATTGTTCTTGTCACAGAATACTCACTAAACAATGTGTACTCTGTGTATTCATACTCAGTTAATCTTAACTGAATAGGTGAGTGGGCAGGTGAGGGAAAAAGAAAGGCAACCTTATTGTATTAATATGTTATGGACCAGTTGCATTAAATGAGTAATTCAGGGAGCACCAACACTGGCCTCTGAAAAAGCTTTTTATGTTCTTTATCTTCAGAATCAGAAGTTTCCCAAAAGGACTGATGCTACAGTATCTCTAGGCCTAGAGATAAGCAGAATAACACCCTGCCAAAGGTGTCCCTGCCATATTGTCCTTTGAATTTGTGAATGTGTCAAGTTACGTGGCACAAAGAAATTAAGGTTGCCCATACAATTAAGTGTGATAATCAGCTAAACTTCAGATGAAAAGTTTCTCTTGGGACTATCCAGGTAGACTTCACATAATCACAAGGTATAATATTTTTGTTGTCTAACTTAAAAATGGTTAAAAACTGATATAAGCCTAAGATCCTTTACATTCACATGTAAAGTATAAAATGCAAAGACTGTTTTCTGAACTGTTAAAGTCCTGGATTCTCACTTTAACATTTACCTAGTAATTTCCTAGAGAGTTGTTTTTTTTTTCCTATGTAAAGTAGAAATAATAAAGTTCACTCTGACAAGGATCCTATTAGACTCCATGTTTTAAACACTGCTCACACTTATAGACTTGCTTAATATCTGGCATCCATTAGATTGTAAACTCAATGAGAGCAAAGACTACACTTGCTTTATTCATTGCTGAATCCTGGTCCCTGGCAAAGTACTTAGAATTCAAAAAGTGTTCAATAGATATTTGACAAAGTGAATAAAATCAGTTAATACATAATATGAATAGAATAGGAAGAAAAGCAAATAAAACTAAAATTTTATTGACCTTGACCCTGAGCTCAAAATAATGGAGAGTCCAAATATTCACTTAAGAAAATGTCATGAAACCTGAATTTTAATCCTAGCTTGGCATTAACTAGATTTATCACCTTAGTTAATTATTGAATTTTCCTGATTCTCAAATTTTTTACTGTAAATATCAGCAATAGAGTAGATAATTAGTGAAATCCCTTCTAGAACTAACCTTATAGGTCCCAAAATGATGGGCTCCCCACACCAAGCCATTATCATTTCATAGTTCAAAATTCTGATATACAATGATTACTCTAAAGTTAGAGAACATGCTTATAAATCCTAACCCATAAGACTATTCATTTCCCCCTCTCCTTCACTTCTTTTCCTTCCATTCTTCCATGTTCACATAGTTATTAAATGCTCGCTTTCTATGTACTTGCCTTAGGGAATTTTTAAAACATTGTATATACCGACCTTAAATTATTAAACACCCATATTCTGGCCAAAGTCTCTGTGTTTGATGAGACTTTAATTCTAGTTATTTTCTGACCTTGAGGCATTATGTAAATGACAGAGACTAATTTTTCTTGAAGTGCAATTTTGGGAAATTAGAACTCTGATTTCAATGAGGTAGCCAGATTTACACTGGTAAGAGATTGGTCTCACATAATTCTTTCTCCAAGGCTTTTTGCCTTTTAAGAAGGGTGAATATGCTTTTACTTTCCTAACGGATTTCTTTGCCTTCAACTATAAATCAATAGTTTTTATATCAGATTGACCTCCATGATGTAAAACAGTATCCAATTACCTGCCCCCCCCCCCCACTTCCCGATTTTAAACCTAGGTATAGCTTATTCTTATTCATTGGTTCACTGTCATTAACACAACAATGATCAAATAGAAAGACCCCAGGCAGAGACCTGACTAGTGCCAAAAAAGAGATGATGGTTGGAACTCATTTGTAATATAATAGTATTCCAGTACACTGTAAGTTTTGACCTTAAGCAAGGGAAAGTTGATGACTTTAATAGAGTTTTCTTTATAAACCTTTATTCTTTCTGCTTCAAAATTGCTGACTTTTTTAGCCCTGCCTCTTCTACAACTGCTTTCAAAAGCCTATTTCTAAGTTTCAAAGCCAGAGTTCATTTCAACAAAGTTCTGTTAATTGAATGGACACTCACACTGCACGGCAGGCTGCCCCAAGGCCTTCTTGGACAGGGTCAAATATGGCCCTGGAATGCCACTCCCTCTCTCTTCCACAGAAAGCACTTGTGCTTAATATGAGAAAGGATTTCTTTGGTTCCAGTCATCACAAAAGGAGCCTAATAATGACAACAATATCTTAATTATATGAGTATAGTCCAAGAAATAAGGTATCTTGTTACTATAGATCTGGAGTCAAATATCAGACATTAATGGTGAAATATTAGGCAAATATTTCTCTTTTCTAAGGATCAGTTTCCTTGTCTCAACATGACTGATAATGGTACTGCCTCATAGGATCACGGTGAGAGTTCAGTAGTGTGCTTATAAAGAAATGTGTAGAGATCCTGGAATATCCCTGTACTTAGTCAATGATGGTGGTGGGTATATGTGTTCTTGTACAACAACCTGCTTTCGCTGAGTAAACAAGGAAATGTCATCAGTCTTTGCTTGAAGACAGTAACCGTATCAATAATATAAATAATTCTGGGGGAAGCCGGAATGGCTCAGTGGATTAAGCGCTCACTTTGCAGCCCCAGGGACCGAGGATCGAATCCCAGCCCCGAGCTGTGTGGACCCATATGCTGAACTGAGGAGTGCCCCCAGTTTGGTTCTAACTGGTTTGAGACCCCGGCCCAGTCCTGCCCTGTGCAGCCCTGTGTCCACCTGTGGAATGAAACTATGTGGAAAAACCAATGATGTCCAACTATGAAGACTGTTCTGGGCCCTCCCCCTTCTCTCTGTCTCTGAATCTCTCTCTCTCTCTCTATCAAAAACAATAAAAATAAATCTTAAAACAATAATAATTCTGCAGTTTTAGATATGATAAGGGTTTCTGATTATCTTGGGCATCCTCCCTCCTTCCTTTTCAGCCTGGCTTTTAAGCAGATTTCTTTATATTCCTGGTATGCTTTTTGCTTTCTTCATACAACTCTAGCCAGTGGAGTCCTGCATTTGCTTTCTAACTCCTCTTCCTCCAGATCTATTATTATTCTTTCTTCCAAGTTTATGGTTCATTCAAAAATGTCTTTCTGCACCAACTTTCCACATTTTCTAGAGCTGCTACCAATAGGAGACTTAAAAATTAATATTACAGAGACTATAAACATGGCCTCATACAAATATATGTTTGGAGTTGCACATTAGATATATCAATTTGTCACCCAATGAATAGCAACCTGATCCTCTTTGCCCCAAGACATTTTTCTACAAATGGTATTATGTACGGTAATTCTCAGCACTCAGAGGTGTCCTCCAGGTCCAGAGTGTGGGGCTGGGTCAAAGACCCCAGGGCTAGAATTTCTTGGCAGCATCAAGAGCTTGGTTAATATAGACCCCTCTTCTTGCCTACGAGTTTCCAAGCTATTCCATTTGTAACCTCCCTTAAGAATATATCTCAAAGGCCTGGGGTGAGCAATCATTGCCTTTAAAATGCTCTTCTAGGGACAGCCTGCCCTGGACTTCAACCAACTACATTATTACTGGAGGAAAACAGGGTCCAGGTTTGTGCTGCCTGCACCATTCGGCCAATAGACTGACACAGGAGTTGGGTCATAGAATAAGCATTTATTACAAGGGCACCCATCACCTGAGACAGCAGAGGCTGGGTGGAAGAAAGGAGAGAAGACTATTTCAGAGCTACATACAACATGTAAGGAGAAATAACGCTGCTGCCACCCCCAGACCTGTCCTAGATAGCACCCAGAACCCTTCTCCCTTTTAACAATACTGCCCTTTGGAAAAGACTGGAGTCTGCAGAATGATCTTCCATGCAGATCTCTGAGGCAGCAGAAAGCAAAGACCCAAAACGTCCAAGCAGAAAGGAGAGGGCCAGCTCTGCCCTTCCTCTGCTCACCATCCTCTGGGAAGCACAGGCAGCTGGTTCTTAGTCCTTCAGGTGGATCTCAGACTTTCACAGAAGCAGAGGGGACATCTCTGGTCTTCCAGTCCAGCTATCCCAGTGCTGGCTGTCTGCTTATAGTCTTTGGCTATGCTCCCAGGGCTGAGCACCAAGCTGCTGCTGTTCTCAACGGGCCTAGCTGACTGCTTCTTGCTGGCTGCCAATAGCTCCAGGTTCCAAAAAGCTCTATCCCTAAAAAACACCATTTCTTTCTGCCTGTCTTTCATATTCATATCCTTGCCAGTAATTGACAGGACAATTTTTTCCCCTGTCAATCACAGCCCATTACTGCTAATTACCCACATCAGCCAGCCTGCAGTGCTTCTGTTCTTATCAGTTTTAGTCCATTAGCACTACGGTAATTATATTTACCTCCTGCAGCTCCTCCTAGTTTCCATTGGAACAGGAGGGAGATCCCTGAGTGCCTTCCTGCTTATTTACAGCTATTTCTGGCAGCCTCCTCCTTTAGCAGCCCCTCCCTTCTTCACCCTGCCACAACATCACAAGGTTCAACAATGACCGATTTCTCTGCTTCCGTTCTTCCTCTTCCTCCTTTTCCTTCTTCTTCCTATGTCTATATTTATCTATATCTATACCTATATCTATCTTCTACATTCACTTGTCTATTGTAATCTCCAGCACATTCAAATAGGAAATGTGTCTTCTCATGGGCTAGGGGTAGAGATGGGAGCGCCAAATACATCATTCTGAATGAACACTAGATGTCATCTGTCACTTAAAGGGCTTAGCTATTAGAAATCCCCCTTTCCCAGGAAGGCCATTCTGGTGATAACAAAGAAAAACAAATAAATATATATGTCCAGTTGCTAAGTTAAAATGTCAACCTTGACCTTTGGAGGTCATAGCCTTCAAATGTAGCCATGATCAATCTCAGCCCTCATAGGTAAAGGAAACCTTTTTATAAATTGAAACCTCAGAAGAAATGAAGGGAGGTATGTGGGTGGGTGCAGGGGAGTTGATATCAAAGGCATTCAGGTCCAACTCTATATCTATACCTTGTTCTCTGAGTTAGCATCACATAATTGTGCCACCTGAATATACCGATTAAAATGTGGTTTTGGTTATTTATTCATAAGCTTTTTAGCAAATTAAATTTGCATGAACTTTTTTTGTTGTTGTTATTATTGTTGTTTTTAATGCATTAGTGGCTAGAATTCTTCCAGGAAGTTTCAGTAAAAAGCTAGGCAAATATATATGATATCCAGCATGCTTTTCCTGTCCCCATCTGAAAACATTATAATATTTCTTACCAGTCCCCAAAGCAAGTTCAAGGAGACAGACTTCTAGAGAGCCCTTCACCTCCATGACTTCCTGGTAGAATAACAGAAACATCAATGAATGCAGATATTTTCAAATATTCCTTCTTTTTTTGTCTATTGATACAATGAATGAAGTGTTTTGATTATTTTAAAGCTGAATCAAGTTTTTATTCCCACGTCAGAATAAATAATTACTTCTTATTTGGCTGGATCTAAATTGCTGATATCTTAAGGATTTTTTCACTTAGGTTAACAACAAATATTGATCTGTTGTTTTCTTTATGTGTAATACTTCTGTCTGGTTTTGTTATAAGATTAAGGTGGTGTAGGACTTTTTTTTTTTTTCTGTTTTCTGGAAGAGTTTGTGTTGAATTGGTATTATTTCTTTATTCAGTGATTGGTAGTATTATTCACTGAAGCCACCTGTTCCTGGAATTTTCTTTGTGGGTATTTAACAATGAATTAATTTCCTTTAATAGATACAGGGCTAGTAAAAAAATTGTTTGGCCTTCTTATAGTTATGATTTATTTTTCAAGGAACTTGCTCATTTCATATAAGTTGTCAAATATTTTGCCAAACAATTAATTATCATATTTCTTCACTTTTATTTTAGTATTGGAATTATCTAGAGTGATGACTGCATTCATTCTTTTTTAAAAGATTTATTTTATTATTGTTTTTGACAGAGACAGAGAGAGACAGAGAGAATGGGGAGGGCTCAGAGCAGTCTCCATAGTTGTGCATCATCAGTTTTTGACATGGTGTCCTTCCGCACAGGTAGACGGGGGTCTCACAGGGTGAGAACTGGGTTGGGAGCCTCCCGCATGGGAGGCACACTGCCTTGAGCTAGGGGTTGAACCAGGGTGAAGGGCAAGAACCAGACTGGAGGCCTCCTGCATGTGAAGCACACCAAAGTTCAGCATATGGGTCCTCAAAGGCCAGGGTTGGGGTTCCATCCTCAGTCCCCAGGTCTGCAAAGCGAGCACTTAACTTGCTGAGCCATCTCCACTTCCCCTTATTTATTCTTAATATTGAAAATTTCTCTGTCTATCTATCTATCTATCTATCTATCTATCTACCTACCTACCTACCTACCTATCATCTATCTATCTATCTATCTTTCTCCCTCACCTTTCCCCTGATTTTTATCAACAAAATCAGAACATACAATTACTTTTAATTAAAAATGAACCCTCCATTGTATCTCAGTGAAGATGTTTTTTTTAATTAGCCTTTTCTTTTGAAGATTTATTTTTATTGTTTTTTGATAGAGAGAGAGAGATACAGAGACAGAGATAGAGAGAAGGGAGAGGGCCCAGCACAGTCTCCATAGTTGCACATCATCGGTTTTTCCACATAGTTTCATTCCACAGGTGGGCGGGGCTGCACAGGGCAGGAACTGGGCTGGGGTCTTGCCCCGGTGAGAACTGAACTGGGGGCACTCCCCATTTCAGCACATGGGTCTGCACGGGCCAGGGCCAGGACTCAATCCTTGGTCCCCAGGGCTGCAAAGTGAGAGCTTAACCTACTGAGCCATCCCAGCTTCCCCTAGCCTTTTTTTTTAATCAAATCAAAGCAAAATAAAATTTTAAGTGACCTAAGTGACCTGAAAGGATGCCTCAAGTGTGGTAGTTGAAGTTGTACACCTTTAATTTATACAATTTTTACTTTTAAATTATATCTCAATGAAGTGAGGAGCAGGGGCAGGTTATATGTGCGCTGCTGGGGATATTCCCAGTCAGGCGGGAAGGTGAGGTGAGAAGCCTAACTTATAGCTGGTATTTCCCTCTTACAATCAGGAAATGACTCACCAGAAATGTTTATCCAGGGCCGCCACAGGTGCCATTTGCTCTGATTTGACCAATCCTTTCTCATCTTTATTCCTGCCTTTATTCCAAAACATCAGGATGAGGTTTACTTATCAGGGGATTAGATTTTTTCGTGGGATGAACTGATATATTAAATAATTTGTGAAACTGAAGTTCCCAAAGTCCTGTGAGAATTGAGAAGTTGAGGGAATATGTTTTGCCTATTAGCTTAGTATCTTCCAATGACTCTTCCAAAAACCATGTCTTCAAACAGCTCTCCTTTCTGTCCAGACAGTTTCTTTGTGCCATCCAAGAGACTGACTGCTTATATCTGTGGCTTGATGTGAAAATATCTAAACAGGAAAGACCTCATGTGTGTGTGTATGTGTGTGTGCGCGCGCGTACGTGTGTATCAGCAAGTAAGTCTGAAAGGGGAAACAAACAAACAAAACCCGCATAAACTGTCACAGCTAACCAACTTCCAACTTTTGCTTATAGTTTTTATGGTACATTTCTTTTTTTTTTAAGATTTATTTTACTGTTTTTGACAGAGAGACAGAGACAGACACAGACAGAGAGAAGGGGGTGGGCCCAGAGCAGTTTTCATAGTTGTACGTCATCAGTTTTTGACATAATTTTATTCCACACAGGTGGGTGAGGGGCCTTGCAGGGCAGGAACTGAGCTGGGGACCTGCTACGTGAGAGGCACATCCTCGAGAGCTAGGAGCTGGACCTGGGGCCTCCCACATGGGAAGCTTGCCCTGGAGAGAACGGAACTGGGGGCCACATTCCAGTTCAGCATATGGGTACACATGAGCTGGGGCCGGGATTCGATCCTTGGACCCTGGGGCTGCAAAGTGAGTGCTTAACCCACTGAGCCATCCCAGCATCCCATATGGTACATTTCTAATGAGAAAAAATTAGTCTAATGGCTGTTTTAAAATCTAGTTTAAAACATTGAAGACAGAGATTTTGTACAATAAAATATCCTAGAATTTACGTTTCTAATTGTCATCCATAACAGTAGAGGACATTAGAACTAGAAAACAAACATAAAAATAGGAAATAAAACAAAGCCCAAGTTAAGAGTGGTAAATATTCAAAAGACAGGTAGAAAATCATGCTCCCATCATAGGTGAGGTATATGCTGGTGTTAAAGGTGCCTAATAGCCAAAGCAAAGAGAAAATATGATTAGCTCATGAATTATAGCAGGGGTGGCCAACAAGTAGATCTCGGTCAACCGGTCGATCGCGAGGCCAATTTTGGTCGATCGTCGATCGCTCGCAATGTCTGGGGTGGAATTCCGTGTACCATGGACTTTGAAGCGATTGTAGAAGACAAAACTTTCTAGCAATAGTTTAATGTATTCTGGGAATTTGACAAGGTCATAAATTCCTAGAATTCTGACAGCCTGACACTGTGATCTCCGCCCACCCAGACAATACATTTTGACTTATGTGTTACACTTGTCACCGGACGCAACGCGTGAACGCAACAGT
>PVKE010047515.1:0-11896 GCA_004027555.1 Craseonycteris thonglongyai | reverse complement strand
TATTCCCTATGCTGTACTTTACATCCCTAAGGGGCACTGTTTACATATATTCTAGGATAATGGTTCAAGTTCAATATTGTCTTTCTTATCATTCTTTTTTTTTTTTTAGTGCAGTTTTTAAAGTTTTGTTTATTTATTTTATTAATTTTTTGACAGAGAGAGAGAGATACAGAGACAGAGAGAGAACTGAACTGGGGGATCTCCCCAGCTCAGCATATGGTTCCGCATGGGCCAGGGCCGGGATTCGATCCTCGGTCCCCGGCGCTGCAAAGTGAGCACTTAACCCACTGAGCCATCCCGGCTTTCCCTATCCTTCTAATCCTTTTGTTTTGTGTGAAATTTTTCTTATCTCCTGAGGATGGATTCCCCCACTTACCAATAAATAAAACATTCAAAGACAGCTAATGTTTTAAAATTTGTTGGATAGTAGTTGATGCCATGGTTGAGACTTAATATTTTCAGATATTTCTATCTTATATCCATTGTGACTGTGAAATGAAGAGATTCCATAAAGGGAAATGCCTAAATTGTAAAGTTAAGCATGTGCATGCTGGTTGGTAAACTGGAACTTACTGCCTCAGCTGCTATAGCTGGTGGGGCTTAATCTTTTGCTCCTTTGGGGTGGTTATGGCTTATTTTCCCATAAGAGGCCATGGTGAGGATGGTTTCAATGTCCTTTTGCCCAATCATTTATAGCAGTGGTGTCCAACCTTTTGGCTTCCCTGGGCCACATTAGAAGAAGAATTGTCTTGGGCCACACATAAAATACACTACTAGCAGTAGCTTTAAAAAAAGGTTGCAAAAAAAAAAATCTGATAATGTTTTAAGAATTTGTGTTAGGCCTCATTCAAAGCCATCCTGGGCCACAGGTTGGACATGCCTAGCCTATTCCTACCCCCCCACCCCCCACCCCTTACAGACATTGATTCTGACAGTTTTCTTTTTCTGCTAACATAGTAGTAAATTAATATATATTTATCTTCTCTTTTCCAGATGAAACTGGAGCGAGCTGAGTGGGGCAATGATCTGCCTAGTGTGGAGCTACAGCTGGAAACACAACAACACATTCACATTAGTGTCGAAGAACTGGGCTCAAGTGTCAAAGAGGCTAGGTTGTATGAGGTGGGTGCAGTCAAAATCCATTATGGAGGGTGGGGCGGGGTGTGTAACCAGATCAGTATGCACAAATGCAGCTATCTCTAAGGATGAGGCTCTGGAAAAGAATGATAACCATGAGCAGCACTTTACAACAAACTCGCTTTTCACTAAAGTTTCATTTTGCTCTTTGAAATAATCTTATAAGAAAGGTTTATTATTATTATTATTATTATTATTAATCTTTTTTTACTAAAAAGAAAAGTGATACTGAATGCTAAGGTCAAAATTAGTAAGTAATGGATGCAATTTCCAAACTTTGGCCCTTTGCTCCAGAAGTTCACGGTCTTTCCATTTCACCTTTTGTCTGCAGTAGAAAGCTTGTGTAGAGAAACTATTCAGGCTCTCTTCTCCCTCACTCATTCTGTCTTCCAGTTTTTTTTATTTCAATTCTTCCATTCAAAAAGGCAGTTAGTAGTTTGGGGATCAGCAGGCATAGGTTTTGCTTAGAAACCTCCCAGAATTACTGGAAGCTTAAAACAGTGAGGCTTGTCAGTTGTATTCACCTTACTGAACTGTTTCCTCACTTAGTGCTGCTGCTCCAAGCTGTAAAATCTGACCCAGAGATTCCTTCTCTTAAGTTTCTGTTTTCTCAGAGTAACCATATTTACCTATGCATAGACATAGTATTTCATAGTTGAAACCATACCATAGATATAGTTTAATTACTTTTTCTCTTATGTATTCTTATTTTATTCCTTTCTTATCAGGGAAAAATGTCCCAAAATTTTCATACTAGTTATGCTGAAACTCTTGGAAAGCTGGAGACACAGTATTGTAAATTGAAGGTAAGTTTTGACTAACTCTTTTATGTTCTGTTCATGGAGAATCTGGTTCCATCCAAACAACTCCTTTCTCTAATTCAGAGAGCCCTTGGTTTGGGTCTAATTTGGTTTTCTGTTTATTAGATTATATTTTTTACTATGCAACTGTTCATATATATTTATAACATTTTATTAATGGATCAGAAACCACTGCCCCAGAAAGTTTTCAGTTAGTAGAGCCTATCCCATCTGTCATGCTTCACCAAAGCGGTGGGTGGCCTTGTGGGCTTTGAGACACCAAAACTAAATGTTTGAGATAAATAGGGAGGGGACTTCTATCTGTTATTCTTCATTCCTGTCTTTTAAGATTGTCCAGAGTGGGGGATGTTGGGATGGCTCAGTAGGTTAAGTGCTTGCCTTGCAGCCCCGAGGTGTAAGGATCGAGTCCCAGCCTGGGCCCATGCAAACCCCTGTGCTAAACTGGGGTATGCTTCCCATGTGGGAGGCCCCCAATTAGGCCCCAAGCTCACAGGGACATGCCTTGCATGCGGGAGGCCATTGTGTGGGATGAAACTATGTCGAAAACTAATGATGTACAACTCTGGAGACTGCTCTGGGCCCGCCCCTTTCTCTCTGTCTCACTCTGTCTCTGTCAAAACAATAAAATAAAATCTTTTTAAAAAAAGATTGTTCAGAGTGAGACAGCCCAGAATCATTTTTTATCCACAGTGCCCCACAAAGGCCTGATGAGTTTTAACTTCTTTAGGATTGACAAGGGCTCTGGGAGCCCTATACCAAAGTTGTACTAAATTTAAATCTTTGGAGAAGCACCCAGAGGTTACAAAAGCATAGCTAACTTAATTTCCTGAGTTGTTTTTGCTTCGATGTCAAATGTACTATCTTCTATAGGTAAAAGGCTGGCAGTCTAACCTTGTAATCCTTGCTTTGTCTAGGAAACTTCTAGCTTCCGGATGAGGCACCTTCAGAGCCTGCATAAATTTGTCTCCAGAGCTACAGCTGAGTTGATTTGGTTGAATGAGAAGGAGGAGGAGGAACTAGCATATGATTGGAGTGACAACAATTCCAATATCTCAGCCAAGAGAAATTACTTCTCTGTGAGTCTAGCACAACAGGCCTGGCATGTTTATGTAATAGCAGCAGAAGGTGTCAGGGGCTAGTCCACTGAGAGCTTGGGTTTCTGTATTTGCATTCTGCTAGATAGAGATAAAGCCCTGCTTAATGCATCTGTGCATGTGAGAAGTGTATATGGAGAGAGGGGAATTGAGCCCTAGAATGAATTTATTTAGAATGCACGCAGAAAGGCAGTGTCTTGGGTGGATAGAGCAGCAGCCTGAAAATTGTCATGTCAAAAGCAATATAGCTTTGTGGTTAAGATTATAGGCTTTGGAGTGAGATACACCTCACTTCTAATTCTTACTCCTCTGCTTACTAGCTCTGTGACCTTGGGCAAGTCATTTGACCTCTCTGGACCTCTGTAAAATGGAATGCTAGTACCACTTCACAGGGTTGTGTAAAATACTACGTAAGATTTAATAAGCTAATATAGCAAAGCACTGGAATAGCTTATTGTTGTTTAATTGAAGTGTACTCCTGGTTCCTAAATTCTGAATTCTCTTATATTCATTTAATAATTTTTTGGTATCAGTCTCTTCATTTGTAAAATGGGAAGAAAAAATCAGCATTGGACTATCAGACAATGCTTTGTATTCTTTTCAGTGAAAGAGGTATACAAGTAGATTCAGTTATGGTAATTTTTGCTACTTTTAGTATTTCTACATCTCAGAGAATTTTTAACCACTTTGTAAATCCTATGTAAAAGGAAACTTATTTATACTAATACTTACTTTAGATACTTAAATCCATTAATTTAGAGTTTTAAAAATATGTATAAGCTTCTCCTGTTTAGAGAATGTTATATGATCCTTCTGAAGTAAACAAATAAACTAGATACTATAATACAATAAACAGTCTGTATTAGAACAGAACTTAAGCTATGAAAGACATATAAAGTGCTTGGAAAGCATCAAGGAGAAGGGGTCAAATCTGGTACTAAAGCATCTATATAAATTGGGTTTTATAATGTTAATAGGATTTATAACCAGAGGAGGGCACTGTAGCCTAAGGAAACAGTCTAAGTAAAGCTAGCCAGTCAGTGATGCTGGTGTGTCAGGTACTGTGTTAGCTGGGTGCTTACATCAGCTAGCTGCTCTAGCCAAGTTTTCTCCTTTTTCTTCTAGTGCTCATCTTCTGTTCCCCTACTTACTCAGGTCTGGCTTGGGTCCCATGTCCCCTGTGACTCATTATCCAGTAATTCCAGTGTTTTTGCTCTTCTCTGAAATCCTCTGACATGTACTATTTATGCCTCTCATTTTGGCACTAACCTAGTGCTGTAGGTTTCTTAAAAGTAGGGCAGGGAACACAGCCTTTTCTTATTGCTACTCCTTCCTTAATAGCACTGACTACATAAAATTGAATTCAATTTTCAGGAGTTGACAGTGGAACTGGAGGAGAAGCAGGATGTGTTCCGGTCTCTACAAGATACAGCAGAGCTGCTGTCACTTGAGAACCACCCAGCTAAGCAGACTGTAGAGGTATGTGGCTTAAGAATGCATGAGGGTCATGTGCTCAGAGATGGGTTATAAGAGTACTCAGAACAGAGGCTTTGTTCTGCAGGAAGACCTGGAGGAAGTGTCAGGGGTCATTCGTCTTGGATCTTCTCCCTTTCTGTCCCAGCCCCCAAAAGACTGCAATTTGATGGTCTAAGGAGAATGCTGCTAGAAATAAGAAGAGATATGGATACCTAACTTCATGGGGAAAGTGACTTAGACCATAATTTTAGAAATAGCTATCCAGACAGATCCTGCCTCTTGATGGTGTTGCCTTTGCCCCAAGAAGAGAGACAGTGGTTCTCCAAGAGGGATTTACTGATGCTTGGGTTGTGGTGGCCAGATCATTTAGTTGCGGAGTGTGGAAAAAGCCTTTTCTATATAACCCCTTCTAACAAAACCCTATTGGATAAAAGACAAGCTGCTTTCTTGTGGGAAGCATTGATCAGTTGCCAGTCAAGAATCTCCATGTATCTTCTGTTGGCCTCTCTGTCATTAGCAGAGTTGTACTTGGAAGAGAGCATTGCACATATTTGTTAGGTCTTTTAAGCACATGCCATGCTGTCTCTGCTTCATTGTTGCAGGCTTACAGTGCTGCTGTCCAGTCCCAGCTGCAGTGGATGAAGCAGTTGTGCTTGTGTGTTGAGCAGCATGTGAAAGAGAATACTGCTTACTTTCAGGTATGTGGGCTTTGTGTTGTGTATGTGTGTGTGCATCAGAGAGGATGAGAAATATATTTGTTTTCCCTTCCAGCAAAAGTGAGTGTGTGTGTATGTGTGTGTGCACAAGCACATACATGCTCACATACATGGAAAAGGAGAGGTTAAAATCTCTGTATCAGTTAGCTTCTGTTGTATGAACCACCACTTTAAAACTTAGTTGCTTAAAACAATCATTTAGTTAGCTCATGATTATGTGGCTTAACAGTTTGGGCTGGCCCCAGCTGAGTGGTTTTTCTCATCTTGCCTGGTTTAATCTTGGCTGCAGATAGCTGGCAGGCAGGTTTGGGTGCTGGTTGGTTCTACATGGTGCCACTCACGTGTCAGACATGGCTTGAGTGACAGGATACAAGTCTCTGGTATCCATTAGGCTATCCTAGGCTTCTTCGCAAGGTGTCTGAGTTCCACAAGGAATAAGAGAGTAAGTCCCAGTGCACAAGCTTGTGTTTCTGTTCTGTCACATTTATTAATGTGCCAGTGGCTGAGGGGAGTCACATAGCCATGCCCGACTTCAAGGGGAGGAGAAATAGACTCCATCTCTTGATGGAAAGAGCTATAAAATATCAAGACCCAAATTGTTTCCCTACAATTCGTCACAGCATGAAGAATATACTAGTTGTTTTCAGGTAAGAGTGGGAGGAGGAACTAAGCTGTTATCTGTTCGGTTTTTCCCTCCATTAAATAATCTCCCTGATTATTTTGTAAGAATCGAAACATTTGATCACTCAGCCTCTAGGCTTTTGTGAAATATACCTCATAGCCAAGTGCTATCACTAACCAGAACTCAAGAGGAATAAACCAGCAGTGATTTCTGAGGTAGTGATGCAGACTGACTTTTCCATAGGGTTCAGTAGGCTTTGTGGCAGTAATCACTAATATTTTCTGGCCATGGCATTCTAAAACCTCTGGTTTAGACTGATGTGGCCTTTGTAATGTACACTGTTAATCCTAGAAAGTATAATCAGCTTTGCTCAGCTGTGCACAGTAAGATTGTTTTTTCTCAGTTAAGACCTTGGTATTGTGATAAATTGAGCCCAAGGCACCCCTCCCTTCTATTCCCACAGTTCTTCAGTGATGCACGAGACCTGGAGTCATTCTTGAGGAACCTCCAAGAGTCTATCAAACGAAAATATTCCTGTGACCACAATACTAGCTTATCTCGCCTTGAAGACCTGCTCCAGGACTCCATGGTGGGTGTTGTATCAGTGGGATGATTATGAAAACATGCTCTGAGAAACAGAGTAAATCCTATCAGCTTACTGCCCTTTATATCCTTGGAAGTTCCCGGGCAGTGGGTTGGTGTTCTGATGTTTGGCTCAGGTGTAAATATAGTTTAATCAGTTTGTTCTGTCTTTTTTCTTTTTTGCTTTCTTTAAGAAGTTGCTGATAAGATTCCTTTGGGTATGTTATTGAAGTAAAGGCCTACTCATCTCCCCCTGAGCCACTCAGGTGCTCCTCATACTTTCTTTGCATTGTTCCTATCTACCAGTATTTGACTTCAGTAGTTGGAGCCAAAGATGAAGTGTAGTAGAGCATGAAAAATAGGGTTGAAGAGGATTAACTGACGTCAAATTCTTTTTCATTCTCTCTGCAAAGAGAATTTAAAAAAAATAAAAATAAAAGAACAACTCCAAGAAGTAGACCTGAGCCACATTTTTCCTCCTTGGTAATTTTTTTTGGTAATGATGAGGTACTAGGAAACTGATTTTAATTAAGAATAACATTCAAAATCTTATTTAGACGTAATGCAGTATTATGCAATTTATTTATATAGCCATATTTACTTTTTAAAAATAGTATTGTATCCAATATTTAATCCAAATAAATTTTTACATTTATTTTTCTGCAATGAGTTATTCCTTCAGGAGCGCTGGTAATAAAATCAGCAGCAGGACCACTTACATTTATTGAATGTATTTACATAGAGTTGGCAAGACAGAGCTCAAGGTACATCTCAAATTAAGATAGAAATATGTGTGTAATAGAGAAATTACATTTTCTATATGAGAAGCCAGGAGATTCTTACATTTCAATAGACTATTATAAATAAGAGAATCAGAATAACCCTAAATAGTGTCATTTTTTTCATGGGTAAGACTTGAGCATTTGTAAACATTCGTTGATTTTTTGTTGTTGTTTTTATACTTTCAGATATTGTAAACCTGTGAGTGGGTTTACATTCATTGTTTCACCTGGACAAATACTCTGTTTGTTTAATTAATTTGGAATGAAGGGTAAAAACCTGACTTTTCAGATGTTGTCTCTAGACTGTCTGTCTTAGAGGTACTTCAGATATGAAGGAGGAATATAATAATCCTTGGCTATTATCTCCTCCCTCCCACAGAGTACCTTCCTGTCGTAGGGTAACTCCTCTGCAATTGTCATATCTTCTCTTCTCGAGGGTCGCTGCTCTGTTCCCTCCTCTCCAGGTCAGGGGCATCGGGTTGGCGGCGTCACCTGGGCATGGAGTCACCTGGGTCTGCTCCTCAGCTTGTCCGTCAGGTTCGGGAGCATCTGTCCTGGCTTCTGGTTCTTTCAGAACTTTCACCACACTGAGCACTTGATCTCTGGAATTTGAGATGTTTGGCTGTGGGTTAGACAGAACTGACATCTTTATTGCAAGGAAAATGACATGGGTAGACCAGCTCTCAAGTGTGGAACAGTGTGACTGTCTCACTGGTGTATTCCATCCCTCTTTCTTAACTAATAAGTTAAAGTTGTATTTCTTCCAATCATGCTCCCGGGGACAGGCACAGGTAGTTTATTTAAGCATTTCTTTTTCTTTACTTGCATATTCTTAATTCTTTAATGGCATTTCTTAACATTATTAACTCTTTACTCTCATCACATCTACTTCCATCCTAAGAAAGTCCTCTTCTGGGACTATTTTGTGTATCAAAATGGGCTTGAAATATCCTGGTTAATCTTTTACTCTAATGGAATTGGTAGTAGGTTGCTACCAATTTTGTTGACAAGAGGTTCATTAGCTTTTAAGATAATTGGGTTTGCAGAGACTGGAGAGTTTCAATTTGGTACTGCTCTCAAACCAATCAAATTTATGTGACTGTGGCACAGCAAGACTAAAAAGTAAACCCTAAATCATTTGTCACTATGCCTTCCCCCAACAACATTGGTTTGTAGATTATTGGTTTGATTCAATTTAAGAAAGTAAAACACTTGTGGTAGAGCTTGGGAGATATAATTATTAAAAAAAAAAAAAATTGAAGAGCATTAGTTTAGCTTTTCCTAAGCAGAAGGCAAAAACTGGCTTCTGCCAGTGAGAAATTGAATAATAACAACAGCAACAACAACATAGTTGTTATTATTTTTAACTTTCTTGTTCTCTAAACCTTTTTGGGGGAAATCAAATCTTTTAGTAGCTTTATTGCTGTATTTGGCAGCTAGAAGTTCTTTTTGTTTTACTGATTTATTTACTTATTTTGCATGTGGCTTTTTATGGTTCATTGGAAGGGCACAGGGAGAGAGCTGCAAAATTTGAGTGCAAAAGCACTTGGTAGAAAACAAATATTCTCTCCTTTTTTTTCTTTATCCTTGTGTTTCTAAGATGGCTCCACCAAGGATCCCTAACTTAACTGAGAAATGTCATTCTCTGAGGGAGTGGAGCACTCAGTTTTCGTAGTCACCCTGAATAACAGCATTAATGTCTTTCTTATTTTCTTCTCATTTTGTAGGATGAAAAGGAGCAGCTTATACATTCCAAGAGTTCTGTTGCCAGTCTTGTTGGGAGATCAAAAACCATTGTTCAGCTAAAACCACGCAGTCCCGACCATGTGCTGAAGAACACCATTTCTGTGAAGGCCATCTGTGACTATCGGCAGATCGAGGTGAGGAGGTGGGAAGGGAAGCCTTCAGTTAGGGCTGTGATAATGAAGAAAGATCAAGTGATTGAGTTTTTAAAAATTAGAATTTAGACATGCTCAAATCTCTTCTATCATTAAAAAGTGCTTCAACTCTACATTCTTAATTTGCTCCCTACCTCCATGATTGGCATCATCCTCTACCCACTTGCCTAAGTGATGACAAAAATGCTACTTAGTAGTATAATACTAATGGGTAAATAAATATCCCTAGAGGTACTTCTTTCTGTATTTGCTGCTGCTGCCTTAAGTTAGACCATAAGTTTCTTTCATTTGGATCATTGCATCAGCTTCCCCATTCAATGCATTTTTTTATCCTACCACCAGCACAGTCTTTTACAAAAAAGTCACTCCCCTGCTTACGTCCTACAACAGTCATCCATTTCTGTTTAGAAAGTTTAAATTCCTTAATGTGGCTTCAAGGTCAGAATGATTTTTCTTTACCTTTAACCAAGACTTATGGCTTCTTCATATATTCCCTGATACATTTGTCACACAGTATTGTAGCTATATGCCCTACCAGAATATGTGTAGTATAGACCATATCAGCTTAGCATTTTACCATTTTCATCTATAGTGACCTAGCATACTTTGAGCTACATAGTAGGCTCAATAAATATTTGTTACACAAAAGAATTAACTTTTTCTGCACTTTCTGTCTCAATATTTCTGTCTGTAAAATAGAAATTGGTTACTTGTCTTCCAAGAGAAAGAACTGATGATTCCAAATGCTTAAACATTTTCAGGAATTTGGGTAGGATAACGGGAAGGGAGGAGGAGGAAGTATCACAAAAGCAAAGTTGTGAGTGTTCATGTCCCTTTCACTTTTATTCTGAAGATTGTAGATATGGAGAGATTGCACTTGGAGGTCTTACAGTCTCCTTTACCCTTCATATACTGAGTAACTTGACATGCAATAGACATTTAATTAACACTTGCTTCCTTGATTTATTTGATGCCTGCAACCTTTGCTGTGTTATGTATCTTCATACATTATCTTTTTGTCAGAATCAGGGATTCTAAGTGATGGCAGATTTCCAAAATAATTTTTTCTTAAGGATGTCATAACCTTGGGATCAGATACCAAGTATTAGTGGGTTATTGATTTATCCATTAGCAATAACTTGTAAATTTGTCTCTTCAGATCACTATTTGCAAGAATGACGAATGTGTGCTGGAAGATAATTCACAGAGGACCAAATGGAAAGTGATCAGCCCCACAGGGAATGAGGCAATGGTGCCATCAGTCTGCTTCCTCATCCCCCCACCCAATAAGGATGCCACTGAGATGGCCAGCAGGTAACTGCTCATCTGCAACACTGTACTGCCACCTCTGCTATTTGGCCTGGGTGAACTGATGGAGGGATGAATCTGCATTTGTGATCTTGAACAGAATGATCAAGTTTTAAAGCTGCTTTTGGGAAAGACCTCCTATTAGGATATCAAGTCTTGTACTGCCAGATACATAAATTTTTAGTATATGCTTATATTTAAGAGATATGTTCAATGATGATTCTTTTTAAAAGAATTCTTTTTTTTTTTTTAAGATTTATTTTTGGGGAAGCTGGGATGGCTCAGCAGGTTAAGTGCTCACTTTGAAGCCCTGGAGCCTGAGAATGGAATCCCAAGCCTGGCCCATGCAGACCCATATGCTGAGCTGGGGTGTGTCCCCAGTTCAGTTCTTGCTGGGGCCTATGTGGGTGGCTCCCGGACCAGTTCCTGCCGTGCACAGCCCCACGCCCACCTGTGGAGTGAAACCATATGGAAAACTAATGCTGTCAACTATGGAGACTGCTCTGGCCCCTCCTCCTTCTCTCTCTCTTTCTATCTGTCTCTCTGTCAAAAACAATAAAAATAAATCTTTTTTTTTTTTTTAAGATTTATTTTGTTGTTGTTTGTTTTATTTTTTATTTTATTTATTTATTTATTTTATTGTTTTTTTGACACAGAGAGAGAGAAAGATACAGAGACAGAGAGAGAACTGAACTGGGGGCACTCCCCAGTTCAGCATATGGGTCCGCAAGGGCTGGGGCCAGGACTCGATCCTGGGTCCCCGGCACTGCAAAGTGAGCGCTTAACCCACTGAGCCATCCCAGCTTCCCCTTAAGATTTATTTTTATTGTTTTTGAGAGAGAGAGAGAAGTGGGAGGGCCCAAAGCAGTCTCCACAGTTGCATGTCATTGGTTTTCTACATAGTTTCATTCCACAGGTGGGCGCAGGGCTGCGCAGGGCAGGAACCGGGCCCGGCCTCTCGCATGGATCACCCTGGCAAGAACTGAACTAGGGGCACATCCCAGTTCAGCATATGGCTTCTCATGGGCCAGGGCCAGGACTCGATCCTTGGATCCTGGGGCTGCAAGACAAGTGCTTAACCCCCTGAGCCATCCCGGCATACCTTTTTAAAGGAATTCTTGATTATAAAACAGTTACTCTTAGAAGATTGATTTTTGTAGGGACAGCAGTTTTCTTTTTTATATTTTATTGAAGTAATATTTGTACATATTTTTAAAAGTTGAATTATACCACAAAGCTTATAATTAAAAACTAGGGGAAGGCCGGGACGGCTCAGCGGGTTGAGCGCTCGCTTTGAGGCCATGAGGACCGAGGATCGAATCCCGGCTCCGGCCCAGGCAGGACCCACGTGCTGAACTGGGGAGTTCCCAGTTTGGTTCTCTAACTGTCTCTGTCTCTGTCTCTCTCTCTATCTGTCAAAAAGTAAAATAGAAATAACTATGCACTGAAGACAAAAAGAT
>PVKE010047514.1:0-11893 GCA_004027555.1 Craseonycteris thonglongyai | reverse complement strand
ACATACCTAAGTTTGAATAGTAACTGCCATGATGACCTTGAACAACTCACCTGGACTTTTGGAGCTCTGGTTCCCTCACCAATGTAATGAGGATACTAGTATCTACCCCAAATGTTAAGAAAATGAATGAAATAATACATATCATAGAGATTCAGTTCATGATAATTCATTCCTCTTAATAGTCCCTTAAGAGAAGATAATGCATTTTGCATTTTACATTTTAGGCTTCAACCAGGAGAGTTTAGTGGGAAACTAGAAAATGACTTATTTTTAGCCTTCTCATGTAAGTGTAACTTCTCTGTTCAGTGTTTTTTCATTGAGTCACGAACAACCCCAGACTCCCAGAATTCTGTTTTCTCAGTTTTGGATGCATATTTCAAAAATACCCATTTTTTCTAGAGCCACGGTGATTTTATGCTATCCACTTGGTTTAAAACACTTGTCTAGCTAAGGAGAACCTTACTAAAAATAGTCTTTTTAAAATTCACATATGCATATTACTTTGCAAATAAAAACATTCATTGCTAAATACTATGTAAAAAGAAAACCAGGGGAAGCCGGGATGACTCAGTGGGTTAAGCGTTCACCTTGCAGCCTCAGGGACTGAGGATCGAATCCTGGTCCCAGCCCGTGTGGACCCATATGCTGAATTGGGGAGTGCTCCCAGTTCCATTTTTAACGGGGTGAGACCCCGGCCTAGTTCCTGCCCTGTGCAGCCCCACCCACCTGTGGAATGAAACTATGTGGAAAAACCAATGATGTGCAACTATGGAGACTGTTCTGGGCCCTCTCCCTTCTTTCTGTCTCTGCATCTCTCTCTCTCTCTCTCTCTCTCTCTCTCTCTCTCTCTCTCTCTCTCTCTTTCTGTCAAAAACAATAAAAATAAATCTCTAAAAAGAAAACCAAATTAAAATGTAGTGCTCATAATTGTAAATATAATTTAATGACATCATTATTATTAACATACAAATGATTAAGAAAATTTGGCTCAGTTCTTGAGAGCTGAAGTCACAAAGACATAAGTAGGGAATGTTGAGCATTGTTTTAAGGGGTGAGTTAAATATAAAGCTCTACTTTCTGATGAAACAGAAATCTTAATCTCTCATCCATTCAATTCACCACACACAGCTTTTGAAACTTTTCTTTTCTGAGAATATGGGCACTTTTAGATCAGGCAGATCAGATTCTTTGCAGAATGCTCCATATCTTCCATGTAGCTTTTTTCCCCATTTTGGTAAACATATAATAAAAATTGCTGGAAATGTACTTAATACCACATTCTTGTTGGTCTTACTTAGGCTCTAAGCAAGACCAAAATGTCTTAATCAAAAATGAAGAACTGTCAATTATACAATTTTTTTAAAAAGATTTTTGTTTTTTTGTTTGGTTGGTTTTTGTTGTTGTTTTGGTTTTTGGTTTTTGTTTTATTTATTAGTTTTCTTTTTTTTGTTTGTTTTATGTTTTTGTTTTTGTTTTTGTTTTTGTTTTGAGAGAAGGTAAAAGAGAGAGAGAAGGAGAGCCCAAAGCAGTCTCCATAGTTGTACTTCATTAGTTGTGACATAGTTTCATTCCACACGGATGGATGTGGAGCCACATGGGGCAGGAACAGAACTGGGAGCTTCGCCCATGGGAGGCAAGAAACTTCTCCGCCATCCCGGTGGTTACCTGTTGCACCACAGTTCAGCATATGGGTTCACATGGGCTGGGGCCAGGATTGGAGCCTCAGTCCCTGAGGCTGCAAGGTGAACGCTTAACCCACTGAGTCATCCCGGCTTCCCCTGGTTTTCTTTTTACATAGTATTTAGCAATGAATGTTTTTATTTGCAAAGTAATATGCAGATGTGAATTTTAAAAAGACTATTTTTAGTAAGGTTCTCCTTAGCTAGACAAGTGTTTTAAACCAAGTGGATAGCATAAAATCACCGTGGCTCTAGAAAAAATGAGTATTTTTGAAATATGCATCCAAAACTGAGAAAACAGAAGAATTCTGGGAGTCTGGGGTTGTTCATGACTCAATGAAAAAACACTGAACCGAGAAGTTACACTACATGAGAAGGCTAAAAATAAGTCATTTTCTAGTTTCCCACTATACTCTCCTGGTTGAAGCCTAAAATGTAAAATGAAAAATGCATTATCTTCTCCTAAGGGACTATTAAGAGGAATGAATTATCATGAACTGAATCTCTATGATATGTATTATTTCATTCATTGTCTTAACATTTGGGGTAGATACTAGTATCCTCATTACATCACCAGAGTATCCTCAGATCACCAGAGCTCCAAAAGTCCAGGTGAGTTGTTCAAGGTCATCATGGCAGTTACTATTCAAACTTAGGTATGTCTGATTCCCAAATCCATGCTTCCCACACCCCCCACCACTACAGATTATTATTATTTTTTTCCTCCTGTTTGTATTTAGGCCTGTGACATAAAGTCACTGTGTCACTCTTAGTTGCTGCTATGTGTTGCTCACTGGCAGGGCAAGTTCATTGAGTGTTACCCACTGAGGACAGCCTCACAACCTCTCCTCTTTAGGAGTCCCCAAATAGCTCTGGGGCCAGGATTGGAGCCCTGGACCTCGCAGTTGCAAGGAAAGTGCTCATCCTGTTGAGCTATGCCAGCATCCCCTCCAGTTTTTTGTTGTTGTTATTGTTGTTTAATTTTATAAGAACATCACAATTAGAGTTAATGAAACTAGGTGAGTATTTGGTGCCATGTGGATTCTTTTTTAATTTTAAATCTCAAGTAGGTTTAATTTTGTTTAAAACTTAATTACCTGGCATTATTTGAATGTGGCTAGGTGAAATGTGCAACTATATTTGCTTTCTTAGATTCGGTAGAATTTATAAGAGAAAACACAAGAAAAAATGCAATATATATAAAAAAGAAAATATCTGTTTTCCTTAACTTTATTATTATGCATAGGGCTCTATAAATATTCATTGAGTGAGTAAATATTATAATAAATTAGTAGCTGAAACATTCAGGGTAGAAGGTGAGGCTGACTTAGGGAATATCAGGGAAGGAGTGAGCTGAAAAGATGGCTGCGTCCACCTTGGATCAAGATGAACAGGCCCTATTGGGACTCACCAGAGGACAGCTAGACAGAAGCATGACACAGAAGGTGATACAGAGAAGAAGCCAGAAGTCTAAAAGTAGAAAGAGAGAGATCACATAGAGATGCAAAGTATAAATGGGTAGGGCTAGGGCAGGATTGTAAAAGCAAAAACTTAAATGTCTATGTTAGAACTAAATCTTTATAGAAATAGGGAAAGCCCACAGGACAAAAAGACTACCTGAATAAATATTTAAGCCTTAGTCCCTTAGTCTTATGAGTAACAATATGCCTTTTGAATTTACAAGCTGCCACAGAATTGCATGGATGGAAATAAGTAATGGAATAAAGAAGTCAGAGTATAAGGGTGAAGCGAAGGAAGGAATGGAAAGATGATAGGAGGAGAGAAGAAAAGAAAGTACAGTCATCCTTCTTACCCAAAGGGCATACGTTCCAAGACTCCAGTGGATACCTGAAACCATGAATAGTACCAAACCCTATAATTACTGTTTGTTCTTATATATATAACATTTAAACTATTCTTGCTCTTTGAAAGCATTAAGTAAAATAAGTTTACTTGAACATAAACCTGCAAAAGTATAAGAGTAGATCTGATAACTGAGATGGCTACTAAGTGACTACCCAGAGGATAGCATATGGTTCACATCCTGGTCAAAATTTCATCACGCTACTCAGAATAGCACATGATGTAAAACTTATGAATTATTTATTTCTGAAATTTTTTTTATTTAAAGTTTTTGGACCACAGTTTATTGCAGTGAACTGAACCTGTAGAAAGCAAAACCGTGGATAAGGGGAGACTACTGTAAAGGAAGATGACAATACGAAGGGAAAGGGAAATAGATAAGAGAAGGTAAAAGTGGAGGAAAAAGATAAGGGCAGGAAGGAAAGAAATTTCCAAGGACTAGGAGGAATCTCAACAGTTTCCCCACTGGTCTTACAAAACACAAAACAGTCCATTGGCTCGTTTATTTATATCACTTTCCCAGTGTATCTGGCCAGGCATCTCTGAGGTTTGCAGCTTTGGAGCAGAAATGGCTCCAGTCCCAGAAGATAACTCTGAAATAGATATGAGGGATGTTTCATTATAACACACATCTGTAAAAGTGAAATTAAAGAAAAAGGCAAATGAAAACATTATGTTTTGTTTTAAAAAGTTTGTCCTGAGGTCATTACCCAGTAATGATTCATTTTACCTATGAAGAGAAGTTAGGGGTACCCCTTTTATGAGTCAAAATCTTTTTCTTGTAGATTTCTTTGTTTTGAACATTTTATGGCTTGGTTTGTTAAACAATATTAATGTCAAGTGACATAACAAATGGAAAAGTTGTTGAAGCCATAACCACACAATAAGGTTAAACACAGGGGCATCAGTTTTGCAGGGTACACTTGATAAAGATGACTAAAACTTTCATCTTCTCTAATTAATAAATAGTTAACTGGTAGTCAGTAGCAATAAAATGCTTTTTATACTATAAATAAATCCTCATTTGTTCTATATTTGAACTTATAATATTGAGTTTCCAGATGTCACCCAGAACATACACTTGGGAAAAAATATATTACTTTTACACAACAGAGAGTTAAAGCTGAAAATTTACATGTACTGTTTGACGCCCCCAAAACTTAACTACTATTATAATAGCCTACTGTCGACCATAAGCCTTACCAGTAACATAAACAGTCGATTAACACATATTTTGTATGCTATATGCATTATGTACTATATTATAACAATAAAGGAAGCTAGGGGGAAAAAATGTTAAGAAACCTATAAGGAAAAAAAAATGCATTTACAGTATTTACTGAAAAAAATCCATATATACCGGTAAGTGAACCCACACAGTTGAAATGGTTCAAAGGTCAATCAACTATATCATGAACTGTAACAGATTCAGGTAAAGACAAATTATATTATGATTTTTATAAATTCATAATTATGAATTTCAATGGTATAACTATAGAGTTGTTTTCAAATCCTTTAAACAAGTTAGTCTTACACACATCCTACCCACCCAGCACTATGCTGCGTGCTGTACTGTAACGGCAATAGCAACAAAAATTTTATGATATTCTCCCAAGCCTTAATCCATTTGTGATCAGTAGAGGAGAAGGTACAAAATGATTGAACACCAGAATACATTATTTGAGTACCAAAATTAATACCTCAATATCTGTTTTGAGATGCAGTAGAGGGTCATATGGATTCTTAATCAGGAGAGTAACAAGAGGAGAATGGTGTTTGAGGGAGATTAATGTGGTAGTATTATAGATGCTTAATGACCTGAAGATTTTACTCCTGTATTTCCAGACTCAGCTGGTGCAATATCAAGCACTGGTCACCTAACCAGAAAACTAGGACTCCAGTAAATCTTCAAATCCTGTGACTGTGAGAACATAAAGATCTTTGCAAAGCACCTTTCACTCTGAATGAAGTGCTTTCTTTCCTATAAAATAATAGTAAGGCTCTTCACCTCCCACCACACCACCACCACGAAGCTATATCATCTCTTCCCTGGGCTATTGTAATTGTTTTCTAGTCCCCCTGATGCTTTTGGACTCCTTAAATCAAACTAATTGTTACCTACCATCTACCCATATTGCAAATATTCTCAAATGTTTACTTAGTGCTTACTCCATAGCAGGTCAAGTACAGTTGTTCAGCAAAAGCAGATATGGTCTCTGAACATTATGGAGACATCATGGGGACAGCCACTCATCAAACTAGTTTCACAAACTAATGTTAAATTAAGGAAATGTTGAATAGAACTTTCTAAGCTTCACTTTCTCCATGTTTAAGCAGGAGTGATGCAATCTATCTCACAAGGATATTGTGAGCATAAAATAAGATTACTACCATTATAAAAGGTCCACAGAGTAGATGAGTGATAAACATTTACTTTGTTTTTGAAATCAAATGGCAGGAATTGGCGCAGAGCATAGAACTAGAGATATAGATTGGGAAGTCAGTGGTAGAGGATAAGCAGAGATAAAGCCTTCAGAGCTAAAGGAATTCTCCAAAAGAGAGAGAGCTGAGCAGAAAAGCCAAGGATCAAACACCAGCTCTAGTAAGAAAGAAGGAGGAAGAGGAACCACAGGAAGGAGACTAAGAATTTATGAGAGGAAGCAAAAAATGAAAAAAATTAAAAATAACAAGGCTTACCGCTATTCAATATTAAATGACCTTGTGGGAAATATTTATAAAGTATCTTGTATTCGATTTATTTTTAGAAATACTTGCTTATACAGCTAGTGATAACCACCAGGTTATAATGAGGCACAAAAATGTGAACATCTTAAATTATGTCAAGAAAATGATGAACCCTGAGCTAGTTGACCAAGTGTTGTATAAAGTCAACTTCTATTTTACTCAACTCTGACAAGCTGGGGAGGTGACCAGTCTACATTACTGAAAACTATGAGTCATACTTTATTCTTTAAATAAATGCAATTTTATTGTTTTATACCTATACAATAACATTCCATTAAGCCAAAAAGAGTATGGCCAAGTACATACTTTTATATTGCCTCCACAAATAACAAGAATTACTTTATTATTAATAATATATAAACTGAGAGTAGATAAACAAATGATAAGTCTACCTACTTGAAAAATGTGTTCTCTCAAGTAGATTAATTATACCTTTCAATCTTTTATACTATTTTTACTGACTTGAATTCACTTAGCATAGAGAGGTCAAAGGCCATCTTTATTTTAACCCCATGCCAACTACCAAAAATGCCATAACAGCAATCCATAGTAATGAGGTTTTACCAGGTACAGTGCTCAAGCTAACACATGAATATTTTTCTTAGAAAATCTATAGTTATATTCAAGCTATTTCTGTTTAGACCAAAATTTCAATGGTTAACTGAAGTTTGTGAACCAAATAAATGTATCTAATTTCATTACTGACTTCTCTTACAAGAAATATGTTCTGTGCTGAGAAGTTGGTCTTTTCATTCTGCCCCACCTCCCACCCCAGTCAGGGCACAGCTGGTGTATTATATTCAGTTCTAGACATCACGTTTTAGGACAAAAACGTTAATAAAACAAAGCAATTCAAAGAGCATGAGACTTGGCACCATTTCATATGAGAGACATTTTTAAAAACTGGGATACTTGGTCCAGAGAACAGACGACAGGGAGAAACTTAGACAATAATATCTGGAGGGCTAGGTATGTAAAAGTCACTGACTTTGTGTGTGGCTTCACAGCAGTGATCTTCAAACATAAGCAAGCAAGGGGATCTTATTAAAACTTATAAAAACAGGGATCTGGGCTCCATAAGCACCAACTGCCATTCAAATAGTCCTGTGTAGAGGAGAGTCAAGGAACCTGCATCTCAGCAAGAACTACTGGTTATTCTGAGGCAGGTGATCCCCAGAACAGACTTTGTGAAACCCTGCTTCATAGGATGAACAAGAATCAGGGGGCCAGTGTCACAGGAGATAGATTGCAGCTCAATATACCCACAAGAACATCCGAGTGAAGAGAGCTTCTCTGAAGTGAAAAGACATCTCTTGTGGTTGTACGTTCCCATCATTGGTGGGTTCCAACCAGATCCTTGGTGACAACAGTCAAGATATCCTAAAACTTAATGTTCAGCAAGCAGATGGTTGTACTGCATAAAAGCCAAGAATTCCATTGCTAATGAGAGTGTTTATTTCTGGATTTGTTAAATGATGATGTCAGTTCTGATTATTATTCTTTATATAGAAGTTACTTGGCAGTGGGATTAATTTAAAAAGTAGGGGCTGTAAAGACTGAAGTTAATTTTGAAGTAGGAACTGTAACTGGTTGATTACAATAACTTTTTTTTTTTCCTTGAAGGACCCTAAATTAAATTAAGCTATGATTACAGGGGAAGTATTTGAATACTTTATGTTAATTTTTTATCATGTATGATCTTGGCCACAAGATTAATTCTTGAGCCTTGTGAGTTATTCAGCATGTGTTGAAAGATGATAAGAAACCATGAATGACACTAGTATCTGGAATAAAGAACTGAAGATCTGGTAGCAGGGAATCCACCAGGCATATGTTCCATGGGGTGGGGCAAATGGAGAGAAGGAGGAAGGAAACTCTATAAAAAAGTATCTTTTATGTTTGCGTTTCATAGATTTTGCTTTCTAAATTTCAGTTGCCAGCCTTAAATTTACTACAAGCCAAGAGTTCAAAGTCAAAATTAATTGTTCTTAGGAGAATGAAAAAGAAACAGGAAGAGAAACGACATCTTTTCACATCCTGAACAAGCCAATTTTGATATTGATAGGGAAAGGGGGCTGATTCACAATAGGTCAGATGTGACGGGAAGACAATAATGAGACATTAGTTCCACTTGTGGTTTGGCTGTGAGAACTGTCAGGCTGCCGGGTGTGAGAGCAAGCTGAGGGCCCGGATTCACACCCTATCCTTTTAAAACATAAAATGCCCTTCATTTGTGGGGTAAATGTACACACTTTTTAAAAAATAAGGATACAAGTTTACAAAAAAAAAGGGGTCAGTGTATCTCTTGATGTAAGAATGAGCAGAGCTGGGCTGGTCATTAACAAGCCTTTCTGAGATGGTAACATTTGAGTTGAAAGCAAAATGAACCAAAAAAATCCTGATATTTGGAGATCACAAGAACTGCTTACAAAGCAGAGGGGCCAGTTAGTACAAAGCACAAGTGCTTGCCTCAAACATACAAAAAAACAAAAACAAGTAAATGAACAAACACAAAAAAGAAAAACTTACTGAGGGAGAAGCAGCTAGTTTCCAGAGTTGGGGATATTGGGAGAATCCAGATCCAATCATACGACTCATATTATCCCTGTGGCTGTAAAGCCACAGGGGCCACTAAAGACCAAGGAGCCACTACTCTAGATGGCTGCCTAACAAGGAGAAACCACTGAACCCATGCAAACTCTGGCTTTTTAACAGTTATACAGAGAGCCAGCTAATACAATTCGGGCATGTGGTGGAATTACAACCCCAGGGGTCAACTTTGATTAATGAAAGATAAAAGATAAGAAGGAGCAGGTAAATTGCTTATTCATCTTCCTCCCTGAGGCCTATTTCTAGATGTTTTCATTTAGCTTCTTGAAGAAGTCCTGTAAGTCTATGCAGCCTATAAAATGTGGCCAGCCCAGTAGCACACTCCTTTGTATTTCCTCTCCTCTTTCTCTGCCTTATGAAAATGCCTTTTCCCCTCCCTCCAGTTTCCTGGGGTTGTACTCCCTAATAGAGTTAACAGAGTTTTTTTCCTCAGGAAGTTTTCTAGAGAATCTATGCTACAATGTACATATTAATCCATTTAATCCAAACAGAGATCTCATGAGGTAAGTGCTATTAATATCCCCTTGACATAGATAAAGAAACTATCATATGTCACTTGCCCAGAGTCATGCAGCTGGTGACTGGGCAAGCTGTAGAACTCAGGTGATGTGGTTCTACAACCTTTCTGCTCTATGGTCACTTTCTTAAGGCAGAAACTTCATTCACGATGGGCCTGCTATGGTTTCTGGGTAGTGACTAAGCCCACTATTCTCAGGGAGAGCTAGTTGTTCCTCTCCCCTTGTCTCCTAGGAGAGGTCATGAAGCATGTTGTTAGAATCCTTTGGCCTTTATTGCTAGACTCTGTAATGGAAAAGATCAGGCCTGAGCAACTAGCTAGCCTTCATTAGCATGTCATTAATCACTTATCAAACATTCTATGCTGAGCACTCCTCCAGGTACTTGGCATTCCTGGTAATCAGAGATAGCTGCAATATTACTCCAGAGAGCTGGGGAAACAAAGCAAAAACAAAAAAGCAGGGCTGGGACTAGCATGAGGTGACTGAGGCACTTGTCTAGGGCACAAAATGCAAGGAGGTCCCCACAAAACCTCAGTAATCTACAGAAATAATATTTTAATACAATAATTTAAAAATATAAATAAATGGAAACAATTTCATGATGAACAAATGATCAAAATTTTAAACAAAGATAGGATCAGTACAAGTGCCCTACCATGCTATATTAAAGCCTGAGACAAAAGGCATAATCAAGAATATTAATTCTTCTTTTCATTCCCCACCCTGTAGAGAAGAATAAACAATTCATGGTGCATAAGTCCATTTCCTTGGTCCTGAGGAGAGCCTTATTCAACCTCAGAGTAGAATCAAGACTCTTTTAATAACTACAGTGTATAGACGTAACTTATACACACATTTGAACTTCTTATATGAGGACTAACATGAACAATTATAATCTGTACCCAGCATTGCACTCTCCTAGAGCTAGCCTAGAGGCATAAAATGATATCATGGAGAATCCAAAGTATCTTTAGTCACCTTTATCTTTGAAAATGGAAAACAACCACGATCTTCTTATTGGTGATTTTTAAATCTTAGAGTTAAATGAGAAATATGATAGCAAGTGAAGAAAAATGTCAGTATTTAGTAAATACTATATCCAATAATGTTAAGTGAATGAGGAAACTAAAAAGCATTAGTTTACTATCTTTATATTTGTATTCTATTTTGTTATAATGAATAACAGTTAATATGCAATAATTTGAACTTCAAGTTTACAAAACAAATTAAAAATTTTAATGCCTAATTTAAATTACAAAATTACTTATCTTTATGTATGCTAACTTTGTGATAATCAGGTGAGAAAATGTTCTTCTGTGCCTATGAACAATTGTCTTCTAGGTTGGGAAAAAAAAATTCTTTAAAGGATAAAATCCTGCCCGGATTATTGTCGTCTATTCAAAGACATCAGAAACTTTCTGTTTAGGCATGGATTCTGTATAAGGGGGCAGATCTAGGAAGAGGCTCATATGCAAGCTGCTTCACTGATGAGCAGGGGGCGGGGCAAGCATGAAGAAAGGTAGGGAAATTCCCAGCCCTGGAAGAGAGCAAGAAGGGAATACCCACACAACTCTGTGATCACTTGGCAAAACCTTAACTTCCTCTTCCTAAACTTGCTCAAACACTTCTTAAAATCAAAACAAAATATTGCAACAACAACCAAAAAACCCTTCTTTCTTTTACAACTGAACAACAGTAATGATAATTGTGAGACCTCTAAAATTGTGCTTTCCGGAAGGTCAGGCTGTGACTTAGTTTTTCTTTTGCACTAGGGCAGAGAGAATATGACTGCCCTCCATCCCACCCAGCCTATGGTCTATTTGCCAATTTCTAGAAATATGCCACATTGTTGGCACTTTCTTATTACTGCTATGGCCTACAGTCACTCTGGAAGTTCTTTGTCTTTTCTTAACCCTTTTATTTATATGTCACGTAGCTGATAGGAGTCTTGAATGTACCAAAAAGATAAACTCTCCTCTAGTAAATAACGGTTCAGGGGAAAGTTTGCACTTCTCAATGATCATTCAAAAGGACTTAAGAGGTAAAATTTCAATTACTGGGTTTCTATGTGCAGCTTATGAAGGTTTGCTTGTCAAAAGTCTAGAGCACAAAACAATAAATAAATAAATGAGCTTCCATGCGTTTAGCTGTTATGCCTTTAATTAGGAATTTAGTGTACCATTTCCTTATGCAATACTCGTAGTCAGTTTAAACACACACGTGCACATACACACACACACACATTTTTCCAGGAATCAAAAAACTTCCAAATTACAATTCATAGTAACATTCTAATATGTAGTTTAACATTCTTAGTCCAAGAAGAACACTTCGACCAGACATTCTTGAAATTTTACAAGCATTGATTTAGTTGTGAACTTTCAGGGTTTTTCCCCTGATCAAGTCATATAAATAAGGTCCTAGAAAAAAGTTGGGAGACAAATTTTAATGCTTTTATTCTAGTATTTTTAGTGTTCT
>PVKE010047513.1:0-11896 GCA_004027555.1 Craseonycteris thonglongyai | reverse complement strand
TACCTGACCCCAATGAAGACATTATTAAAAAAAGGTTTTTTAAACACATAGTTATACAAAAATATAATAAAGTTAAACTATGTTCACTATCAATTTTTCAGATTCTAAATTTAAAAATAACTATGTCAAGAAAATGTTTAATACTAAATGGGCACAAGAAATATAGCTTGCTGGATGATAGATAAAATTACTTCATTATAATACTGCCCATGGTATAAAATCAACACACATAACTTGTACATGCAGGGGAAATACAGCCTAATGTAAACAGATGGTGTTTAGCACATTCCTTTACTAGAATGTGGTCACCTGCCACAAAGTACACAAGCTCATGCACAAGATCAAGACTTTACATACAGCTGAGATCACAATGTCATGCATATAACAATAGCGTGCTAGATAATCGTACCACAAACTGTGCAGATGTTCTCCCCCACCCCATGAGCCACTGCCAGCAGTTGCTGTGGAGTTTGGTTACCCATATCCATGACATGAACGATGTCCTTTGGAGAATCTTGTTCCCTGTGGCTGTAAGTATTCTTATTTTTATAATATTTTAATGATGCTTGCTATCAAAATGTTAAGTATAGAACTAGAAATTACAAAAAAGTAGACTTTTTATAATACTACACAATTATATACATCTCAGGTACTTACAATAGATACCACTTACATTTAAACATATCATCAAAACTAATTTATTTCTCAGGCTTAAATTAATCCAAAATAACACATCTGACGATAGTGCTCCAGTGAGGAGAAAAAGGAAAGCAAATCAACCTCCAAAAAAGTACTTAACTGATTTCTAGCACTTAAAAAATGTGATATGCCAGGAGTCATTTTAAGACCTAGCTAAAGTATACTCATATAGAGAAGTGCCACATAAAAACACCTATTAGGATATCTCTTTCAATAACAAGATTTCCATTTTAAAGGCTTGACTTGGACAAAACCAAATTGACATTATTTACATCAGTGAATGAAAAAAAGTATAGAACATAGTCATTAAAATACTTCCCCTCATTTCGCTGTATCTACAAGTGTATTTCAATATCCTTCTTTGCCTATTTATATCCTAAGTGCATTCCAGTAAAGACAGAATTCTATTCTGCTATTGGGTGACACCTGTTATTATGTTCATAAAAGCATAGAATCAGAATTCTAGAACCACAGGTCACTCTAAATGGTTCAGCTTTATGCCTCTTTGGCAGCATTGTGTGCCCCTTTCAGAACAGTGACTTCAATACTCGTGGAATGCTCCAGGATATCTTTAAATCAGGCCAGGGAATGAAAAAAAAGAAAAGAAAATACAGCCAACTCTCAATAACAATGGGAGGTAGGATGGATATGTAATTCTGAAGATCTAAGTATCTCACTTTAATTAATAACTTCAATCCCCTCACTTAGCAAACACTTGACTTAAAAAATTGTATTAAAACTTTTGTTGGATTAAAAAAAAACTTTAATTTTACCTCTTTTCTCTGCCCCCCCTTGCAAATACTCTAGAAGAGGTGTAATGAGAATTCTATAGTCTGACATACGTAGCTGCAAAGATGGAAACATATTTTGACATCTGCTTTTCTAATTTAGATATTTAAAACTATCCATATCATATTTTAGTATATGAGGGCCTATCTATATTTTCATCTTTGCAAAAGAATGGCTTTACAATTAGTTTTAAAAATTGGTACTTCTTTAGCAAGAAAGAACTACTTACCATTATCGATATCAGCAGTTACATCCAACTTTTCTGACTTTATAAATCTACAACTCAGTACTTACCAAGTTAAATTTTCCTTAGAATGTAATATTTGCAAGTGATATAAACTGAAGATGACAGTTTTACTCAACATCAGTATAATTAATGGCAGGAGCATAATTCATTTGAGCATAATAAGACTGGGGCTTGTAACAGCTGCTTTCCCTGATTCTTAGGTATTTGAGTAAAACATTGTATTACTCTGCTTCAACTGTTTTCTAGTGATCATCATTCAATTAACTCAAAAGACTGAGGCAAAATATATATATCTCATTGTAAAGTTTGTCATAGGAACTTGTTAGCAACAAGTAATGTCTAACTCTAATAAGCAAGAATAATGAAGTCTCTGAAACAATGCCATTCTCCAAATACAGCAGTGTAGCTGAATCTCTTATAGAGTAGGTGTGTTATAGTCCAAGATCAAAAAGGTGACAGACCTGCTTACTGGTGTTAAATTTATTGGAGTGACATTGGTCAGCAAAAATTGCATAGGTTCCAGGTATATAGTTCTTTGCTATATATGTAGAAGGAAGTAAACTTGGATTTGATTAAAAATGAAGTAAAAACAAGTATATTTATGATAAAGGCATCAGAAAAAATTTACAATAAAGTGACAAGTTACAAAACCTAAATTTAGGATAGTTTATCCATTTACTTGCCTTCTAAAGAGTTATTGTTACTTTCTAAAAATCAACATCAAATTGGTATCAAATATATAACTTGAACTTTAACTTCTTATAAATCTTTCTACTTTTACTAAAAATACCAGTGTTCTATTAATTGAAAGTAAAAACTCTTCAAACACTGGTGAAAGGAGAGAACAGATATCTTAATTTAAATATTTATATTAATACTAGGCTTATAATATGAGTATATATACTTTGTTATATTTGTGGGGCTAAGACCTAACTAATAATGTGTATGTATCAGTAAACCTCAGCTGGGGCGTACTATTATATTTTTCATTCATATACAAAAAAAAACCAACAAAGAAAGAAATCATATATAACAAGCAAAAACTCAACCAAACTAAAGATGATGTCATTTGTATTATTACATGCATATTTTTAAAATCAATATTTCTGTTTACTATTCAAATATTTTTCATGGGAGAGACACTTTTCTAATTATAACATGGCAGAAGTTAAAATATTTTTTAAAATATCTGACTGCATGATTTGAACAGTACTTAATACCTCCAATTAAAAAGGTTGGGTTTTGAAAATTAAGTAAAATCAAAGTAATTGTCAGTTAAATTTTTCCACAGAAGATAATAAATTCAGAATCAGTAGTTCTCAATGTTGTAGAATTTCCACTAGATTTCTAAGAATAAATCTAGTAGATATATAAACATTTATCTGAAAATCTGAATTTTTCCAGGAAATATTAAAATGAGAATAGGGAACAAAAATATCAGTGAAAGAATTGTCTTCCCATTTTGATCATTCTTATATTCTTATATTAAGCAGTTATATATTATGTTAAGAAAGAATTAAATGGTTATTAAGCAGTTATTCGTGTTTCTCCCACTCTCCCATTTTTTCTGTTTATGTTTGTTGTCTTCAAAAAAGAGAATTACATAATGAATACAAAATTTATTCAATTTCATAACATAATGTATAGGCAATTTCTATGTTAACATGGAACTAGATTATGAAAGAAATTATTTAGACAACGTTTTGATGTGTCACAAACTAAGCAATGTCTTTTGTGATTATCTGATAAAAATAGCATCATTACTAAATACAAACAAAACAGGAAAAAAATGCTGCAGATAAAATTTGTTGAACATACTTTATGCTCTCTACTTATAGTAATATCAGGTTCAGTAACAGGACAGTACATATGTCATGGAAGCTGCCATACAAAAGAGCAGGTAGAGAGATTAGAACATCACGTGGAAGGTAAGAAGAAATGACTTTGTCATATAGTAATAACTCAAATACTGGGCTTTGCAGTGATTGAGAAGGCATGTTCAATGACTTGCTATTTTATTTGCAAGTTTATTACATTCAAAATCTGTATCAAGACAGTAGTAAAGTTCAACTGTTTCAAAGATTCAAGTTCTCTTACCTCATCTGGGTTGGCATTAAAGGTGAGGCTCCCTTCATCCAGCTGCATATACAGTTTTCTAAAAGAAAATCCTATAGGTGGGTTCTTATTGTATATGGAACAGTGACCCCAAGTGGATTTACACAACCTATAGAAGTATGATAAAATCAGACAAGAAAACATTACATTTGATTTCCCAAGTTAAACATGTATACATACATATGATAGAGTAAATAATATGATATGATATAAAATTAAATTTCATAGCTCTAAAATTTTAAATGTTTATTAATTTTATACTTGTTAATTTGTTTACTAGAGTATAGTAAACACATGCATTCAATTTAGCAATTTTGACACTTAAGTGTGACTTACAAAGCTTGATAATATTTGTGATGCTATCTGAATTTAAATATAAACTAATAATAATGATGATGACAGTTAACATTTACTGAGTGCTTACGCTTACTACTAAATGCCAGATACTATTTGAAGCATTGTCACATCATCAATGCTTAATATTTATAGCAATCCAATGATGGTGCTACAGGCAAAGAAACACAGACACCATAAGAAAAGTTACTGAGGGCTCCACAGCAAATTTGAGTAGAGGCAGAATTTGAACCCAGTCTTAGAGCTTGCAATCTTAACTAAGAAGCTAAATACTGTAGGATTAAATAAACTACGTATATGCTCTATTGTGATGTAAAACTGAATGGGTGGTGGGGAGAATTGCTAGGCAGTAGGGACAACTTTGTTTTTTCTTTTAACTCTATTAATAGGCAAACTAAACACAGACATTGTAATGCTATAACTCAATACATACATCAAAAACTGTGACATCAAGCAAAGCTGATTTTAAGATATAGCTTCAAAACACTGGCTTTTTATTATCACAGCGATGCATAATTGTCTAAAAATCCTACAAAACCTAAAATGCTAACAGTTCATATCTCAAAACACTTTGTCTCTGCAGATGGAGATAGTTGTCTCCAACTCTGTACAGAGCAATTAGCTACTAGTTATTATTTGAAAGCTGAAGTTTTATCTTATTATAACACCTAGAATTTCTGGAAATATACCACAAATCATAAAATAAAAATGCATTACTCCAGAGACATCAAGTATACTGAAATTATATTGTAGTACACTTTTTAATAACTCTGTCTCAAAATTATCTGATTTGTGTGTGTTCAAAAACACCTACTTATATATAGAGAAACATTAAAACAGTTTCACTTTCTGATATTCAATACTGATTTCTGGCTCAAACTTCCTTCTTTCCACATATACAGTACACAGAAAAACAAGAAACAGTTACTGTCTCAGACTTAAACATCAAAAATTGTGATGACAGTGGATAAAATATCTAATTTAATATGAGGATATCTCCTTTTTTATTTAGATTTATTGGAATAATATTGGTTACTAAAATTATGTAGGTTCCAGGTGTACAATTCTATAATACATCATCTACATGTTACATTGGGTGCTCACCACCCAAAGTGAGGTCTCCTTCCATTGCCATATATTTGATGTCTTCATTCCCTCCTCCCCTGCCCTCTGGTAACCACTAAACTATTGACTATATTCGAGGATATCCTCTTAATAGTTAATGTATATCCTTGCATGATTTTTACCAAATGAAATCACTGATTCTAAAACAGTTTAGTACAGCACAGGGAATATAGACAATAATACTGTAATAAGTATGTATGTTGTCTAGTGAGTACTAGACTCATCAAGGGAATCACTTTGTAAGTTATATAAAGGTCTAACCATTATGTTGCACACCTGAAACTATTATTGTCAATTGAAAAAATTATTTTCATTATTTTTTGTATTGTTAAATTTATTAGGGTGACATTAAAAAAAAAACCAATTTCTTAAAAGTAGAAAGTTTAGTCACTTGTTTATAAATTACCAACATTTTAGTAGCCTCTTTAGTCTAGTCCCATAGTTTTTTTATTTTTATTACAAAGCAACAGAACTTACCAACATTAATAAGTATTCAACACATCCAAGGTTGCCATAAAAACTAAACCAGCCTTTAATTTAAAATAAAAGAAACTTATCACTAAGAAAAAACATCCATGTAACAAAAATAGGCATAATTATGTGGTAAACAAAAAAAAAGCATTTCATTCAGAAATGAACAATTCAGATTTAAATCACAAATGAAGAATACATCCTGGTTGAGTTCATTCTGATAAGCTTGGATATAAACTTTTTTCCCAAAGTACAAATATAAGAACAGAAGTTTGCTGGGAATACTAAAATGTAGAAAAGAGATCATAAATAAAATGAGATAGTTTGAAAGTTTCTTCTACATTCATTTCCTCTTATACTAAATCATTAAAAAATCAATAACTATAATTTATTTTAAACATTACTAATTAATAGAATTTCCTCTCATTTCCATAGTACCATTACTATGACAAGACAAAAAGAATGACAACATAATCCTGATGACTTTATCTATTTTAGAAGTTGAGAAATAAACTCTAATTTTGTAGCACACAGGAAGCCTGAGTAAGGAATGTCATTATTAGTAATACATCTTGACTAAAGATTGGCTATTTAGATAATTTATTCATTCTCTTAATTACATTTTCATTTAGAAATTATTTAAAGCCTCAAAAACAATTTTGTTTTTAGGTATGTTTTATATCATTATGAAGTCCCTTCTAAAAATAATGAGACACTTCATGGTAAAGAATGCTGGAAAACCAATGATTCTCTGATGTTTGATAATATTTTTACAACTCAAATATATGATGCTATTTAAGGACTAATTTAGGTTCCATAAAATAGATTCTATCCAATCAAACATTCTTAGATTTATAGCTTAAATTAAACTGGCATTATAGCTGCCTAAACATCTATAATCTATATTCAGTTCAGCAAGTAGACTATCTCCTTGCTTTCTAATATTTGCCTACTTCATTGATAAAATGGTAGTTATAAAAAAATAAAAAGTACATGAAATATTCACCAGTTACGGTTTATACTAATAAGCTCCTCTGATAAAAATATATAAATAAATAAACAAACTCACACGTACTCCATCTGTAACCAATGGAAACAATAAGATTTGGAAAATTGTTATTAAGTATGCCCATTCTTCATATGGGAAGCACAATCTACACCAGGGGCGTGAACACACCAAATTTTGGATTTTAAATTCTCACTTAACAACTTATATTTTTAGAATGAACTGACAAGTTCTGATTTATAATAAACTGATACTTTTTAGTATATGTGCTGCCGAAGCGAGCATTAAATTGATACTTTTTGATTGGCAAGTCTTTATTTTCTTTTCTACTGCCCTTCTATTCCCAATATCAAATCTAATGTAATGATAATTATATCTTTATTAAAACCTTTTCTAGGTTTTAATAAGGGGAAACTCAAAATATAAACCCAGGTTAAAAAGAAATATTTCAAAATGCATATATCTATTATAAAAAGATCAGTTAAGATGATTACATTTAGAGATACAGAAGCAAACATGGTGGGTTGAACTTACCCTTGCCAGAGAAGTTCATCATTAGCGAGGTCCTGCCAAACACATGAAGCTAAGCAGAGGTCAGTTGCATTCAGGTAGGACAAGATGGTAAAGCTTAGCTCAGGAGGCAACATTTCCAAATTAATGAATCCTTCCTGTTCTTTAGATTTCCTTGCCTTCAAAAGATGATATATATCAATGCCTCCTTGGACTTGCTTACGATGACTGGTGTTAGAAATGTTGCTGGCAGCCATCCTCCTGCTCTGCTCTCTGCTGAGGTAGCCTTGTTCACTATACCCTTCCTGCTGTAGCTGCTGATTTCTGGCCACTCTCCACAGCCCCTGACCCATCTGCAAGCCTGGGAGCAAGCCAGAAAGCAAGGTTACATTAAAAAGGAACCCACCTTTCCCGGTGGTACAATATCTCTGACATGAAGCATCCATTTATCAGAATTAACATTCCTCTTTAAAGCATATTAAAAGGAGTAATATATTACCAAGAATAGCTTGAACATCATAAGTACAAGACTTGGACAGAGAAAGTTTCAGAAATATTTGGTTTATCACCTTTCTCCCAGTTTGCTAACTATTTTAAAAGTCCAAAGGTGACATAATCATTTTTCACATGGTGAGATCTAAAAGTTACTGATGTCCTAAAGACCTTTACAAATTATAATTATGTGGACTTATGGGCTAGTATTAAATAGAGCTCTGATCAGAGCACAGGACTTGAGTTAAAAAGCCTCTAGATCCTGCTTTTTATCATAATTCAGGCTAAGCTAAGCTAGCCCTTTTAACCAAACTCCCACATGCATAACAGCTGTGAAACAGGCTTTTAGTTTAATTCTTGCCAGTCTACACTCATGTTGTAGACTGTAATAAAATGTAACATAGGCCCTGAAGCCTAATTCAGAAACCTTATAAATTAGACACCTAGAACTCCATGATGAATAGCTCAGTAATGAGTATTTGGGTTTTTTTGTTGCTTTAAATAAAAATCATAATTTAGACTAATTTTCCAGTCCTTCTCCATATAGCTTTACGGATACCTCAGAGGTACCTGGGAAAAGGCAGAAGAAACAGTGTGCTCTATCTATTCTCCTCCTCCTTCATCCATTTGACCTCCAACCAGAGAGCTCTACGTTTATCTGTTATAAATCCTGGACTTCCTCATATATAAATATATAGAACACTACTGGCCTAGACTTCCTATTTGATCTTGGCTTTCAAATAAGTAACTTTTCCTGGGCAAATAAATTCATTGAGAAAAATGAAATCAGAAAGAGTTTTTAACTAATATAAATAATTACTTTCATAATCTCTTTTCCAAACAAAATAATCTTGTTTTATAAACCCAAGCTGACTACTAATATGTGTGTATATTTCAAATATTTGGGGGAAAATGCTTTTTGTATAAAATCATCATATTAAATTTCAAAAATTTCATAGCATAGCCTAACCTTAAAGTCTGGTATTAAGAAGCTGTTTACAGTGAGGAGTAACAGAAACAAAAATAAGAAACAAAACCTACTAGTCACCAGAACTTTTACAATTAGGAACAATTTGAAAATTCAGTAGGATTTCAAAGAATGTCAAAAAAAATTTTTTTTTCAATATCTATAAAGGTATGATCCACATGCTTTACTTAGATACTGGTTATTATTTGGATAATGGTCACTATACCAAGTCATTTGTTGATCAAAAAAGAAAGAAGAGTCCAAGATAATTTTTCACTCTTCCTCCTTCACTGAACAGCATAGAATTATAGGAGCTTACGCTATAAAAGGATGGGGGATTAAAAGAAAAGAAATATATTAATGATTTTTAAAGGTGGGAAAATTTGTTTTTGCAAAGGAATCCCTACAACACATAGCACAACAATGGTAGCAGTTCTTAAATTAGTAGTTAGGCTATAATAATTAAATTACTCTTTAAATATAGAATATTAAGATAATAAAAAGATAGGCCACAAACTGAAAGAAAATCTTTGCACAACACTTATCTGATAAAGGAATAGTATCCAAAATAAACAAAGAACTCTTAAAACTCAACAGTAAAACAAACAACACACTTAAAAAACGAGCAAGAGATCTCAAGAGATGTCTCACCAAAAAAGATACACAGATAGCAAATACGCATGTGAAAAGATGCTCAACAACACATGTTATTAGGCAATCACAAATCAAAACAACAAGACACTATAATACACACATCTATTAGAATGATTGAGATCCAAAAAACTGACAACACCAAGTGTCTGGCAAGGACGTGGGAATGCAAAATGGCATAATCACTTTGGAAGACAGTTTGGAAGTTTCTTACAAAACTAAACATGCTTTTACCATATGATCCAGCATTGATGCTCCTTGGCATTTCCCCAAATAAGCTGAAAATTTATGTCCACACAAAATCCTGCACATATGAATGCTTATAGCAGCTTTAGTCATAATTACCAAAACTTATAAGCAATCAAATTGTCCTTCAGTAGGTGACTGGATAATCTGTGGTACATCCAGACAATGGAATATTTAACACTAAAAAGAAATGAGCTATCAAGCCATAAAAAGACATGCAAGAAACTTAAATGCATTTTACTAAGTGAAACAAGCCAATCAGAATAGGCTACATAATGTGATTTTAATTATATGACATTCTGGAAAAGGTCAAACAACAGAGAAAATAATATAATTAACAGAAAACAAACAAACAAATAAACAAACCAGACTACCAATAAAAATTTGTATGGATTTTTAAGTTTGTTTAATGTTTAAATATGGCATATCATATTACAATATATCTGCAATTTAATTTTGATACAAATTTAACATTTTAAGAGTCACAATCTTAAAGAAAGGCATTTTATTTCCATCATGGTTATTTCTGTTAATCTTGGTGAGAAAACATCTAGAAATTGCATTGGTTGCCAAGTTCTTCTAGCCTGTCTGTAGTCATTTCAGATACTTACACTTATTCATCTCTTTTGCTTTAGTACCACTAAAGGGAAATAATCAAACTTGGTAAAACTATGGTATTTGAAGTCTTAAGGTTTAAGGCATTTAATATCAATTTCTGTGTACTTCCCTTACAGCATCTTTCTAGTGGCATATGGTTAAAGCAGCTGTTGTTCCTCTCAGGGATGTTGCTAGGGAACACAAATTCAGGGTGATTTCCCTAGGCTCCCGACTTTAATGGGGATCACTTAAATTGAGTGCTGAATGTGATTCAGAAAAAGCATCCGGCAGGTAGAAAGAGGTAAAGCCAGCAGCTGGTTCTTAAAATAAAAAAAATCTTGATGGGGAGGGTGGAAGCCCAGGCTCATATACACATAATTCAGACAAATAAAATTGCATTTTCTATTCTCCTATTGTTAAATAATACTGGAAATTGCCCTATTGGGACTGCATTTTCCCTTCAAAGCAGTTGTTGATACTGAGCAATAATACAATAAACTACTTGAGGAAGATTAATAACGTAAGTTTATCCTTTTGAGACAGGAAAGGGTGTCTGTAGTGTTCCAACCACACTCCCAATCTGCCTTAGGGAAACAAGGACATGGAATGTGGGTGGAACTGTCAGAAAAGTGATAAAACTTTCAAAAGGACACGAAATCCATTGCAGACATTGTGTAGCAAGTCACTGAGGGAGCAGTGTTGTGGACTCTGAAGGTGAACAGACTTGAGTTTAAATCCTCACTCCACTGGTCACTACTTACAGGACCTTGGGAATTTATTTGAGTATTCTAAGATTTAGTTTTTTCATATGTAATATGGAAAAGAACAATACCTCTAGCTCAAAAGTTTGTTGTTTAAATGATAATGCATATAAAGTTTAATTCCACAGCTAACAATCAATGAAATGTTATCTATTAATTTGTTTTGACAAAATTTTCCAAAAGTAATCATGAGCACTTTGGTAAAACATATTTAATGATACTTCAATTGTCCTGATGTCTTCTCTGTCAAATAAATTAATTTATTCACAGTGATACTTGGCACAGCCTTGTAATGCTTATATATACATAATTCTTCACCTGCATTAGTTATCTGATTTTTCAGTCATGGTTATTTTTTTTCTCATAAGTGCAATTCTGTTATATTAATGACCAAATTAAAAAAACAAACCTAAACCTAAAAAATAAAAATAAAAAATCCTCAGTATGCCTTATGATAGTGGCAACCAATAGAAATGGCATGAAACAGATTCTGTGTTATCGTTAGCAAGTTGTCAACATTTGGCTCTAAAAGACATAAAATAAGATACAGTTTGATGCTGGGTTCTTGCATGATTTCAAATTCTTGAAATCTGTCACGTGTGCCAATTATTTGGGCACAAAAATTAAACTGCATAGTGGAAACACTGAATAGGCAAAGATTTTCAAAGTGAAAAAAATAAAACACAAAGTTGTTTTTGTATTTGAAATAAATACGTTTGGTGTAAATATGGACTATGTGATGAATCTACTGCTAATAATTTATTTGTTCACTCAAAACAGGTTGAGGAAAATAGATATTTATTTCTTGGAAACAATATTTACTCTTATAAGAACATAATTTATTTCATATACAAATAAAAGGAATA
>PVKE010047512.1:0-11887 GCA_004027555.1 Craseonycteris thonglongyai | reverse complement strand
GTGTTAAAGCTGTCTTAAATTTGCCTGGTTGTTAAAATCATTTTGGATTTTTATTAAAGATAATTCTCAGATCCCACCTTTTATCTACTTAATCTGACTCTTTAAGGGAGAGGTCTAGGGGAAAGCCGGGACGGCTCAGCGGGTTGAGCGCTCACTTTGAGGCCACGAGGACCGAGGATCGAATCCCGGCTCCGGCCCATGCAGGACCCACATGCTGAACTGGGGAGTTCCCACAGTTCGGTTCTCTAGCTGTCTCTGTCTCTGTCTCTCTCTCTATCTGTCAAAAGTAAAATAAAAATAAATATGCACTGAAGATAAAATAATTACTCTCTATAAATATAAAAAGATAAAAAAAAAAAAAAAAAAAAAAAAAAAAAAAAAAAAAAAAAAAAAAAAAAAAAAAAAAAAAAAAAAAAAAAAGGGAGAGGTCTAGAAATTAAAGGCCACTGAGTGATTTTTCTGATTAGTCATGTTTGATAAACGTGACATTAACCCAAGTTTCTTAGAGAACTTTGTTATTTGGTTTGAAACTGGAAATGCTCATTATGATAAAATCTGTGATGAGCTACTCTTGAATTTGGTCAGCTTTGTTGGTTGGAGGATGTTGGTTATTCGGTTGAGGGCCAGTTAGTTCCTGTCCCATGATTGTAGATTATAGCTTAACCTTGATTTGTCCTTTTCTATCCATGTGGAAAAGATAAGATGGAGGGAATGAGGGATCTAATCAACACACTTGTGGAGAGAAAACCTCACTATAGTGTAGAAACCCAAAATAATTTTAACTCAAAGCTTGTGCCATTTTAGAGAGTCATGGTTATTGTCATGCATGACAACAATACATTTAAGAATAGAACTTCAATCCCCAGAAATAACAAGCATATATATTTATATTATAAAATAAAATTGGTAATACCTCTAAATTTAAAAAAAGCCCATAAAGTAAATGCTTAAAAGGAAAGAAGAAATCTAAAAACATGTAGAAATCATCTTCATAATCTGATTATTATATGGGGCAATTTAAGATTATATCATGAAGTCTGTGACCTAAAATAAGATAAATAGATTTTGAGAAAGAAGAATTTCTTGGTGTCAAAAAAATAATAATTGGGGAAGCCGGGATGGCTCAGTGGGTTAGGCGCTCACTTTGAAGCCCTGAGGACCGAGGATTGAATCCCAGCCCTGGCCTGTGCGAACCCATATGTTGAACTGGGGAGTGCCCCCAGTTCAGTTCTCACCGGGGCGAGACCCTGGCCCAGTTCCTGCCCTGTGCAGCCCCTCCCACCTGTGGAATAAAACTATGTGGAAAAACCTATGATGTGCAACTATGGAAACTGTCCTGGGCCCTCCCCCTTCTCTCTGTCTCTGTCTCTGCATCACTCTCTCTGTCAAAAACAATAAAAATAAATCTTAAAAGAAAAAATAATAATTGCTTTAATTTTCCTGTTAATCAATCCTTTTATATTTAAGATAGTACCATGTTAAGTAGATCTGAAGGCATATTTCTGTCTTCTGGGTTTTGCTTAAATTTATGCAGACCTTTATTTCTGCAAATGTCACCTTTGGTATAATTATTTATATATCTTCCTTATCAAGTTACTTGAGCTTCTCAAGACAAGAACCATGTTTATTTTTATTTTTATTTTTTGTTTGTTTTTTGATTCTTCAAGATACTAGCATTTGCTAATATAAAGCAATGGCATAGTAATCTAATAAATAATCGACAGATTGAATGAAGGAAAGCATGGTTCTTATCCACAAGGCTACTCAATATAGGCCCAATCAGGAGAATAATTGTTCTGCATTACTGAAGTTAGCTCTGTTAACTTAAGCTGTGGGTAGTACTAGTTCATGAACTAATATTTTTTTCCAGAACAAATTTATTAAAAAATGTGTAACGGTTATTCTAAAAATATTAAAGTCAACCATTGTTTTTCTGTTTTTTGGGTTTTTTTTTGCTTTAAAAGATTTATTTTATTGTCTGAAAGAGAGAGAGAGAGAGAGAGAGAGAGAGAGAGAGAGAAAAGGGGAGAGAGCCCAGAGCAGTCTCCATAGTTGTACATCATTAGTTGTGACAAAATTTCATTCTACACAGGTGGATGTAGGACTGCACCAAGTGGGAACTGAACCAGGGCCTCCCATGTAGGAGGTGAGAACCTTTGCTGCTGACCCATCCTGGCAGTTATCAGTTGTGCATATGGGGTTTGCATGAGCTGGGGCTGGGAATCGAATCCTGGACCTTGTGATTAGAAGGCAGTTGCTCAACCACTGCGAGCTATCCTGGCTTCCCCAACCATTAGGTATTTAAATTAAAAAAAAAAACACCAAAAAATAAAAAAAAAGGAAAGAAAAAAAAACACTGAGTGTCGTCAAAAAGAACTATGGAATACTTGAGTTGAACAGGCCTTGAAGACACTGTGCTTTGATGATAATATTTATAGAAAAAGAAAAAACATATTTATAGAAAAAGGTCCTACAATTCTACTTGGAGACTCCAGCACTCAGTTTCTTGTTGTCAAATCCCTGGGACTTCCAGAATATTTTATTACTAAAATGTCCTGATTTGAGGGGAATGATCTTTTCTAGCTAATAGATATTGTTTTACTCTGTGGTGATCTATAAAGAGCCTAATCCCTCATCTATGTTGATGACCTTATAAACATTTAAGGAAAGTGTCCATACATCTGTAAGTTTTCTCATTCTTACATTTTATTTATTAGAAAAAACATATTGTTCAAAATTGGCTTTGTCTGTACATGCAGTGCTATTTGTTGTTGTCACTATTGTACCTGTAAGAGTAGACCAAGAAAACTAGCAAGGACCCAGAAATAGTTTAGAGGAGGCTGCCTATAGCACAACTAAGCAGGTGAAGTCCTCAAGTCTGAAAAATAAAAGGGGAAGAATATATATTATTCTTATGTGCAGGTAGATACAGTTGACATTTCCAAAACTTTAAAAATGGGAAATTTTTCTGAAGAATAAAATTTCAAGATAAAGAAACATTAATACTATTTATATAATGGTTGCAAAAATTGTGGTAAGGATCTTCTAAGAAGAAGAATTATCAATAGTTCAGGAAAGATTTAGATGCACTTATTGGTGGCAAGCTGTGTTAGTGGTCAAGTGCATGGTTTATGGATTTAGAAAGACTTGGGGTAACACTCCAGTCTCATCACTTATTAGCTGTTAATACCAAATAAATTACTAAAGCACTCAATTTTAATTTTGTTACCTATAAAGTAGGAAAGATTATAATACCTATTGCATAGTATTATTGAAAGTATTAAATGGATATAAATAAATGTATATGTTAAATGTATATTAAATATGTATGAAATTGATTAAAGTCATTGATTGGTGCATATCAGAGACTCACAGATATTAGCTATTATGGTCACTATTGTTGCTATTATTGTTCTTACAGATGCATACTATGTCACAACGTATGAAAAACAGGCCACAGGGGTGTTCGATTTTAGATAAATATAATGTGCCCTTTCTTCCCTGACACATAGCCACAGTGCTATACTGGACGACTCTGGGCCTAAAGAACAGACTCTAATTATTGTTTCGACAACCCTCCTTGTCAGGTCACCTCTTTTAAAATGGTAGGAACTTCAGTTTGTGAAAGTCTCATTTATAGAAAATAATCTGGTTAGTAAGTAAAACATATAAGAAATTGCCTTTTTTGAGGCTTTGATTTCTTTATTAAAGCATTGTAGAAGTTTGAATGATAAATTATGGCATGACATCAGATTTTCACCAAGAAAGCATTTGACTGTTTTCCAGGAGCCAACCTAAAAGGCTTGGTCTTGTTCTGTTCCTTGCCTGACTGACTCAGAAATTTCACTTGCCTAAAGTCAAGTTCAGCAATCCTGACTCATGCTAACAAAGCCCACAAAAGATTTATTCACAAAAGTCAAATGCTAGTGTGTTATTTTACAGTAAATAAAACTCAAGTGAACTGGTTTTACAGAATACCTACTCGTGACCTTGTCGCCCTCTGGCCACGTTATTTGAGAAATAGAAAGCACAGGAGGAGGTTAGTTTTATAATCCCACAATAGACATATCTCTACATCTGTGCTTCTTTTTATCCTAAACTTCAGTGAGTAACCTCTTATTTGACTGACGTTTTTTCCCCATTTAGATTTAACACTTTGACAAGGTCGCAATTAAGTACTTTTGTCCATCTCTTCTCCAATCTATTTTACGTTTATTATGTACTCTCTCTCCCGGAATGTAAACTTGTTTCCAAGTTCTTGGAGTCAGGTAGGGTAGTGGTGGTATTGATAGTAGTTATTCTATTGTTAACTTTTTTCTATAATCCATAGACAGCTTTGACAAATGTACATGAAAGTGCTTCAAACATAATTTAATGTCAAATTAGGTGTATAAGCTTTTATGAGATCAAATGGGCAAATCACACAAGAAATGAGTATAAAGAGAATTGAATAATAACATCTAATTGTGGTTTTTCTTAGCAAATGCCACAGACAAACATAAATTGTTCCATATTGACTATATCAGGGAATGGAGTACTTTTTACGTTGGTTGAGTTTTTCAGTTGATATGATTTCTATTAGCTCTATCTCAAATCTTTTGTGGTGTAAAATAATTTTTTTTAAGACTACATAAATGTAGTTATTTAAACAACTTCTGTTAGCAACTGTGATGCATGCCTTTTCATGCTAATGAAACTAAGGCTGTCGCATCTGGTGCTGGTCAAGTATTACATTTGGGTCGAACTAGGATGCAAGTACCATAACAAAATTGTTAACAGATTTGGTCATTAAATGCAGGTCAAATTTCCTTTTCATGTTTGAGCTGGGTCTGGAAAAGAAAAGAGAAGGTAATAATTTGTTGAATTACTAAGTGTGTACCATGGCAACTATGTATGGCATTTCAAGTTGTAAACTTGGGATGATCACATGATCATATTTGTGCTATTCTTCAACATATAGATTTCAGTTTTGGTGATTTGAATTCAAATAATATCTGCATTGTGAATATAATGAATGCTCTGTACTTGATAACTTCTCATAATAAAAAGCACATTAAGTAAGAACAAGGCCCCCAGATTAAGAGCAGCCATTATTAGCATGTTTTCACACCAATAAATTACACCTAGAATGTATTCCACTTCAGTTATACAATAGGAGAGATTGTATTGACAACAGAGTTTGCTGTATTTTGAATGTCAGTGCAGTGATTTACTTATTAAATGCATCACATACAGCAAAATATTGTTTTGCAAATCCAAATTTTGATTAAAAAGTTTTCTTCCTAAATATATTTTTCTAAACAGATGCTGTTAAATGTCTTTGAAACCAGACTGTTGACTTTTTAGTGCATTCCATTCTCTCTTAGAAAATGTATAAACTTTTTATAAATAATAAAAAGAAAAAATACTTGTTTTTTATGTATGCTTCTTATCTCTGTTTTATATGGCCTTGTAAGAAAACATGTATGACTAGAGTTGCAAGACAACTGAAAATTTTCACTGTGTTGTAGGATCTCTAAGGCCTTGTTGCTTATGTGACATGGAGTTTCATCTTTCATATAATCAAGATGCTTAAGATGGCTGGGTTGACTGTACTGAAAAAACTTAAAACTTTGAAATAACTTTCTTAATCAACCAAGCTTTGTTTGGCTGCTGGTTATATTCACTTGCAGACATATGTATTTATATTCTGTCTCTCTTTTTTAAATTTGTAAAGTGGGTCAATGTGAGAAGTTAAATTGTTTGTGAAATGAGGGCATGTTTCTCTGAAAAGAATGTGTGTGTGTGCGTGTGTGTGTGTGTGCGTGTGTGTGTGTGTGCGCGCTCACGAGTGTTGTAGCAGCTTTTACAAATCTAAAAAGTGATGGATTTATGTTTTGAGACTGGACAATGAATACCAAATATTAATACCATAACAATAGCTAATATTTGTTGAGTGTTTTTGCATTTTCATCTTCAATGACCTTGTGAAGCTTATTTTATCCTCATTTACAGATAATGAAATAGCAATTCAGAGAAGTTGAACAACTTCTTTCAGTTTTTGTTGATCTCTTAAAACATTTACGCTCATCATTTTAAAGTTTTTCTTTCTATCTCATCCACATAACAATTCTACGCTCCCTTCTACCTTAACTCTTTATGATCAGTTTAGCCCATCAAATATTTACTATTTTTTATTAGCACTTATTTTACTATAAAATTAGCTTATACATTTATGGTTTGAACATCTGACCTCATTTAAATGTAAACTCCGTGAAGGCAAGAAATTTGTCAGCTTTGTTCAATGGTATATTTCAGCCCATAAAGTAGTGCCTGACATATATGAGATCCTCAATAAATATTACAGGCTGAAAGAATAAATGAATAGGCACTGCAAGTTTCCCTGATCTCAGTTGGGAAATGGGGCTATAAGGGTGAGAGACACATGGTTCCTGATCTCCAAGAACTCACAGTTTAAGATGCAGCATAGGACCTTGAATCTACTGAGTAGACTGAAGATGCTTTGTTGCTAAGTCTATATCCCCTTAACTAGTAATTCTCTTTCTGTCCTCCAGGCCTCCTATCTCTGTGCCACACCAAGTCACCCTTGCCATGAATATTCTTGTTGTGACTAAAAAAAAAAAAGTGTTTCATTTTGTTTTGTTTTTGCTGCACTGCCCCAAGTCCAACAAACTTTGTCTGTACATCCACTCAGCCTTTTCTACTTCCAGGCCTCTTTGGTTAGTGCTTTGCTCTGTTATGTGTAGCACCATCTTTTTAGATTTTGAAAAGTGGCAATGGGCAATGTTACTCTAATTCCAATCATGATTTTAGCATTGCACATATAACCTGGGGTGCCTCTGTCTTGAAGCTGCCTGCTGGGCTTCATTTAGGTGCTTCTAGGGGTTTAGGACATGGACTGTCACCCATTGTAAAATTCTTTGTGTCTCATCATTCGTAGAGAGACACGTATCTCTTTAGAAATTTATATCTGTCCTAAATTACTAGAAGTGGGCTGAGGTTGGGAAACCAGGAGGCTGACGCTTGCTCAATGACATAATTATTCTTAGGTATTCATTAGGGAGGTCAGGCTAAGAATTTTTTTTTCATTAAATCAGATCCTATGTTTATATATATGTTATGCTTATGTTTATGGAAAGCACCATATATTGTCCTGGCCGAATTGACCAATTGATGATAATAAGATAGGCCTACACTATGTAAATTACAGGTTGCTAATAGCTAAGTGCTTGTGGCAAAATTCTTAGTCATGAAGCCTCTGTTTCTTCATGTATAATGTGGGCAATAAGTGCTGAGGGTATTAAATGGAGTGATGAGTGCGATCAGACACCTCAGAATAGCACTCCAGATCCCCACCCCTGGCTCCCTCTTCTGCTCGTTCCCCCGCCATCAGTCGTGCAGGTGCAGCAGTTGGAAGGCAATCAACTTGACACAGTCACACCCTGACAGCACCTCACCCTGTGGCTTTTGCTGCCTGCCCTGGGTCTTCCCTTGTGGTGCTAAGGACGTGGGAGCAATATGGGACACAGCTCAAGGCACGTGGGTGCTCAGCCCACTGGAGAAGTAATGAGCTCCGCAGCGACCTTTCACAATTAAAAAATGGGATCTAAAATAAAATCTTCTCTTTTCTTTCTGGAAAGTCTGCCTGATACACAGTTACGAAGCCTTTGGGCAGTTACTCTCAGAGCTATACAGCCTGGTAGTGCTTTCTCGGCATGGCTTCCCCTCCCTTCCCGCCTCTTTGCTTTCGCCCCTCGCTGCTGCTTCCTGGGATTGCGCTCCTTAGGGAAATAGCAGTCGTGACATTTTGCCTCAGCATTTGCCTTTTTTTTTAATTGTTGAATTTACTGGGGTGACATTGGTTAGTAAAATTTAATAGGTTCCAGGTGCACAATTCTACATTACATCGCCTATGGATTGCATTGTGTGCTCACCACCCAGAGAAAGTTCTTCCATTACCATATACCTGATGCCCCCACCTTCTGATGACAGTCTAAGACAGAACGTGAGGCTGCCTCTAAATTAGTGCTGAATGTTTGTTATGATTATTATAAACTAAGACTAATATATTAGTGACTGTTGAGGCCAACGAAAATAGGTAAAGATAAAATTTTGTTCAACCAGATAATTTTTATTATACTAACTCTCATCACTTTTAGGAGACAATATACAGTCTCTAATAACAAAGGCTGTTCTTACCTAATGTTATAAACCTAGATACAATTTATGTCTAATAGGAAACCTTTAATGCCATTTCAGAAGTAACAACTTATATTTGACTTCTGGTATTTTTAGTCAAAGCAGGTCAGCAACCATTATTCACCAGGGCCACAGGTTTCTAAAGATACCATATCAGTAAAAATATTTTTCTTGACGTGTCTCAAGTGGAATGTTTCATCTTGCCACCAGATTAACTTACTGTATTATAGTGATATGTGCATTCATGTATGGACTACCAAAATATGAAACTAAGAAAAATCCTGGTCACTAATGCTAACTAACATGTTCACAATGATGAATGATGAGAACCAATATAGCTCCACTTATGCACTGACTGTTCAAACAGTATAAAGGAGAATTCTAGCTTGAATTTTACAAATTAAAATGATTTCTCATATAAGCTGTCCTACTCTTGGATCCCCTTTTTAAGGACTTTAAATTTAAGGTCTCTTAAGACACCTAATTTATTAGAAGAGCCATATATTCATTCTGAATATTCATATTAGAGGACTACCCTGGTCTGAGAAATCCATTAAAAAAACAAACAAACAAACAAACAACCCCCCCCCCCAAGTTTCTACTTGTACTGATCCTCAGAGTTTCTTTCATTGTGATTAGATGTCTACCAACTATTTCCTCTGTTGAGTGTCTTTTCGGTTTAAAAGACATGAACATGTACATACCCTGTCTTTAAACTGAAATGAGTTTCTTCTTTTACTTTATATAGTCAGTTGATAGTGTCTTGCTCATTCTCAATAACTGCTTTGTAAAGCTTCTCTAATTATTTTATAGACATGTGTCTGGAGTTTCCCAACAATGCTCTTTAAGTGGCAGGGATCATGTCATTTCTTTGAGTGTGTGTGTGTTTCCCAAACTGCCTAGGGTAGTACCTACCATCAGCTCGTCACAGTAACTCATTTCTATGAAAGTCAAAAGAAGACCTTTGTTTTTCTAAATGTATGAACTCACTCACATCTTGGTATTTCCCTTATTAATAGGAGACATAATTAACTGTGTCCCAGTGCTAAACAAATATAAGTGACTTCGGAGAGTAGAGTGGTCTCTCTTTAAAGTCATTTTATGAAGCACACGGATGACTTTGTCAAGCAGAGTGGTAGGAGCTGTGCTCTCAGTAGTTGTAAAGGAATAAAGCCGAGCTGGAGCGGCATCAGAAAAGCTGCCAGAGCTGAAATGTACCTGGCTGCATCTTAAAAGACAGGAATACAATACTCTTACTAAGACACGCTTTATAGAGTCCAATTCACAGCCAAGGAAAACGGCTTTTGGAGATTTTGGGTGTCCATAAACAGCTAGACGAATGTAAGGAAGCCAAAACCAGGGATGAGTGGGGTATTTCAATGTTCAAGTTGCTCAGCTGCCACAGTGACCTCTCTGCACACCAGTGTGCTGGCACAGACAGACCCAAGGAACACCCGTGTTTATGATTTATGGAAAATCTACACACGGGGTCAGATAGAAAAGACTAATGAAACAGCTCTTGTGTTATATATTATGAAAAACATATCTGGTTTGCTTTCTTAACGTGATTGTAAAAATGATGCTAGAGAGAGAGAGGAAGGACAGTCCAGTAGTGACCCTCAGATCATGCCTTGTGGTCTCTCCAGTCCTAGGTGACAACTGCCCGTTCATAAGCCAGTTCTAGCATTTTCTTAGCCAAGACACTTCGTAAACCTTGCCAAGAAAAAAGGGCATGTGACAGTAAGCTGTAAAGTGATAAAAAGCAGACATGGGTGGAAAATATTTTATCAAGAAAGATAAAATAAAGAAATTATATGAATATGATAACAGCACAACAAAGAATATTTTATAGGAAAAATTTTGTAATGTTGCCAACTTCTAAGGCAAATGAAGAGCAAATGGGTTGTATTTCAAACAAATGCCATTACATTGAGCAACAGTTACATTTTACTACCCCAGTCACATTTTTTGACTGATGCAATAAAATTTGCAAAATACAAAAAACACCATAGGATTTGTATCTTAAAAAAAAAACCCACTTCAAATTTAAGATGAATTTTATGGTTAGCTGTGCCATTAAAAGCTTTTGAAATGTTTTTAATTGTGTTATAGCTCTGAGGAAGTGCCGTACAGTTTATACCCAGAAAGTTTGCTATGGTTGTTGGACTATTGGGCAATCCTAGCACTTTTTTAATGGAGAGATTTTATGCTTTGATGCTTCCATACTTATTATATTTAATGGTTCATAGTAATTAGAATAGTTTAGTAGGGCTTCATGGATAAATTGGGAATACCTTTTGTGATTTGTCGAATTTCTTCTATAGATGGTGAACTAGATCTCCATTTAATTATTTTATTTTATTCAACTTCTGTTGGAGAAATCCCAGACTGAAGGTAAGATTCATGAAATATAAGACAAAAGGATTTTCTCTTACCTAATCTTTGTTGCTTTTGTTCCCCAACCAAAATAACAGTTCTTTGGACGGGTACCAGGTAGTGGTTTTGACCTCGGCTTCTGGAGTCAAAATTTCAGAATTAAAATTTTGTCTTCACTTTCTTCTTATTGTAGGACCAGAGGCAAGTAATCCTGTCCAGTGCCAAGCCCAGCTTTCTCATCTTTAAAGTGATGATAATAGTAGAACCTTCCTCTGTTGTTCTGAGGATGCTGGGAATAAATCATGTAAAGTATTTAGCAAAATGCTTAGTGTGTAGGAAGTACTCCGTCTTAGTATTCTTTGGAGGGGATGGATCTTAGCAGTTCCTTGTATATCTGTGTTACCTCCCACAGTGCCCTGCACCCTGTGGGTCCTTGATTCATTATTTGTCAGCTATTTATTTTGTTGATATCTTTTTACATGTTTGTTTTTGTTTGTAACTTCACTTCTCAAGTCATTCTAATTTGGCTGGTTGGGGACCAGGAGGATGGTACAAAGAAAAGGGCTTGAATTACATTAGAAGTAGGAATAAAAATAGACTGAGCTTCCAGTAGAGGAGTCTGTGGAATGCCTGCCCGTCACATTCCTTCCAACTGGAAGGAGCAATGAGAGATACACAGTTTCCTCTGAATGGAAGTCCAGTCTCTCTGCTCCAGGATCTCTGTCTTCTCTGACTCCCCATGTGAATATGGAGTCTTAATTATTGCCTAATTAATTAGGCTCTAATTGTTGAGGTTTTATGAACACCTTTGGAAATGACTCTTCTTGTTGTACATGATGTTGACTTGCCACTCCGGAGGTTGGTAATGCTGACTGGCTCACTCCCTCTCAGCAGGTAATTCTCCTTCATGGATATTGGCTCTTATTACCTCAGAGTGTGTGTACTGCCTTCATTTGGTACACTGTGTTAAATTGTGTCAGTCATGATATGCCAGGTGTTGTTGAAGTAATAAACAACCCTCAAATGTCAGAAGCTTACAATGAAAAGGTTCATCTCTTACACATGTTATAGGTCTATCGCAGTCACCTAAAGTCTCTGCCCCACAGCTTCATATCCTCTCTCCAAAATATCAGCTTAGAACATTGGCTGGAACCACAGAAGAGAAAAAAAATAACTTGATGCTACACACAGGCTATAAAAAAGAAAGCCACCTCCCAAACTTGTAAAACTTTAAAATAATTTAAGAAGCTATTTTCAAAAATGGTGACCAAACTCTGGCATCAATTTAACACATAAGCTTAAAATCTTCTTT